>PDGT01000007.1:917461-1087173 GCA_003671415.1 Megathymus violae | reverse complement strand
ATATATATATATATATATATATATATATGGTTATATAAGCATAGTAAGTGCAGATAAGAAAGTACATAAGTAATAAATTTCAATGCTTGATTCTATGTTCTTAATGTAATATTGCTGTAATATTTTTTACTTGGAGCTGAAAAGTAAGAGGTAAAATCGAGTTTAAAATACGATTGTCTCCACATCCGAATAAAAGAAAAGAAAAATCAATAAGAATAAGGACGGATGTGGTTTACATTTATAGATATAATTATATTTAATTTAATCGTTTTGGCAAAATGACTAGTTACAATTAATATAAAATACATACATGAAATACATAATTATGAAGAAAATTATGAAGCACATCTTGTTTGTTTAATAGAATACAACGTAGTTAATGAAATAAAGATTCACTATTTACATTATCTATAATGTTATGTGTAACACAGTTTTAACAATATCCCATAGGAAAATATTATTTTTGTATGTCTTTTTATATTTTTCAAAAGTTTTATTTCAGGTATATAACATTTTCATTGATTGAAACACATAATGTTTTACGAAAAGTAACGATTTCATACATATAGTTATTTCTTAAGAAATACTGCTTATAAATATCATTTCAAGATATCTCTTACATGCAATATCTCTTGCAGACATGCAAAGTAATTTATTTAGCTATAAAAATATTCTGTAGCATTCTACATAATTTATTGCGGCGCAATATTCTATGAAGAGTATGCAAGCAATCTATCTGAAAGTGGGAAAGTAGTATCTAAGCATATTTTCGTATGAGGATAAGTGTAGACCTTCAGTCACTGTATCTTTTTATATCAGCGTAGTATAAATACATTTTCTGATAATGGAGAAGGAGAGACAAGGTTTCGTACTAAGCAGCCCAGACAGTCTAGACTATAAGCTGCTCTATTCTTATAATTACGTTGGTTTAAAGCCTTTACAACATAAGCCGCTGATTTAAAAAAAATAATATGGCAACTGGCTATTAGTGCCGAAATATTTTTCATCAATTTGGTTTATGTAGTGAAGTACACAATTATTAAATATCATTATTTATCGATGCCAGATAAAGCGGTCACTTTTTAAATAAACGTCAAGTATTTATTATAACAGCGTAGCAAATAACACTAGACAGTGAATAAAGGTTGATGTCAGTATACTATAATAATTTTAAAAGCACAGCCAAAACTTGTTTTACTTACAGGTACCGTTACAAAGTATGTTGGATATAAAATCTATATTTTCAAAAAGTTGACTCCTTGGTCCGCTTTTTAACAAGCAAAGGCATTAATGTCGATGACAATACGTTTGAACACGCCACGCTTATCTAAAAATACTCATTCTGAGAACTTTAATGTAGTTAGCAAAGCAATAGAATATTTCATACGTTGAACGAGATTTATGAAACCTTAAAAATAATGACGATATAAATATTATGATCGATCCAGTTTTGTATTATTATAAACAGACATGATCCGATACACCGGCAATCGCCAGTTGTGCATTTTTTAAATATCAATTGAAAATATTTCCGAAAGCCATTTTTGGCACAACAAATTAGGCATGTGTAATGCGATGTTTTACAAATCTATGGACATGTAATAGGAGATGTACTGTTATAATATATGACATATTTTTTATGAAGTTATATAATATAATGATCACTGCTAGTTTTAAGACTATCACTATGAGAACATACATATTTGTACTAAGTTCTTGCTTCTGGTTTGCAATAGTTTCGGGAAATGAGTACAGCGAAAAAAACCTGTGGCATTACGATTTGCCGCAAATTGAAAGTTTGACGGTATATTGCTATCTTTCCATTACTGACTTACACTCCGACCATATATATATAGTTACATAGAAACCTAACCAAAGACCATGCAAACCATAAAAATATATAAATCTCCACATATCTTATGATAACGCAAAGAAATATTTGGTATGACATGTTTGATCAGCCTGTTTTAAGAAATCAACACAGTACAGTCTACAAAAAGATTTAAAGGCTGTGGTTTATTACGCTTGTAATATTCATGTCATTGTCTAGATAAATTATAACAAAACAAGATGAGATCGTATTAAAACATCAAGGACATAAAAATACAACTGGTTATAGTAGACACACTTCAGACTTCACATAATAAATAGACAATACAGAATTGAGCTTCAGATAACGCTACCTAAATGATTACATCCTCGTAAAATGACATTTAAATTTTGTTTAACATAACTATAATGCACCATTTTAATAAAGCAATTTAATTTAATGTTATCACAATAGACGTAGGTGTGAACGAATAAACTACAGCTATTAGTGATTCCTCTACTATATAAAAGTTATAAGTTTAGCTACCTTAATAATATATTCATAAAATTAAAATATATAAATGGACTCTCTTTAGTTTTGAAATAAGTTTCTGAGACAAGGACGCAACGAACTCTGTTACCGAGAACCTCGTGTGGGCACATCACTTATGGTTTCAACGGTTACAACGCCGAACTATCATTGACATACGTGTACAAAATCTGCGTACTAGATATTGATCCCTCCTTAACCAATCATAAGATTTACTTTTTTCGTTGGCCTTTTAATTCCTTGGTTGAAACTATTTCAAAACCATTAAAATATTCATACATTTTCACTATATTATCAAAGTATTTTCTGAAAGCTGCAGTGAGTCTCTTGCTTTTAAAGTTTACCTAATAATTATTCACTTAAAACGAAATTTATGAATATCATCACAATTTTTTAATTAATATCATCAAAAATATCTTATTAGATACCGTGAATAGCTTGGCCTTATAATATATTATGCTGTGACGAAATAAGAATTACAAAACTTTTCATTGTCCATTTACACGAAGCTTTCGTAAGCTACATACGATAAAAAATTGTCTGCATTAGGAGAAGGCCTTATAGTGGATGAAAAAGAAGATAAGAAACACGGCATAGGCAGTGGGAAACGTTATGCGGGCAATAACATCGATGGTCTTCGCCACGCGGATTGGGTGCGGGGGCTCCTTTTTGCGAACCTGGACGAAACATGGCTGAAAGAAATTATTTTGCAAATAAATGATGATGGCGAACCAAAAATACTTTGTCTGAGCTTACGTGACAAGGTTTGCACTATTTCCTACTTAAATTATAGACGATTAGCAGGGGAGTAAATCGCTGAAAATGGTTTATGACTTCAAGAAATACCTTTCGAGATTTGGTATGTAATGTCTTAAAGAAATACGTAATTCGTATATAATTTATAACATCATACTAGTTACAATGCGTGGATAGTATCAGTGTACGCTTATTACAATGAAGCTTACGAAAAAAAACTCAAAATAAATAGGTATATAAAAGGCTCAATATTAATTGGTACTTCAATTACCTCAGATACACCGCCATTGTTGGCAGTATGCGTACATGAGCCGGGGGCACCCGTACACGTCGTGCACGTCACTAAATCGGCTGCACCGGTCGATTCCCGTTTTTTATCACCCTGTAGTTGTAGTAGAAAATTAATTTCTGTAAATTGTTACAACAAGAAATTGTATTTTATATGATTATTAAATATTATATGTCACTACGAAATGATAATGAATTTATAATATTAGAATCGACAAAAAAATTTAATATCATAAAAAAAACAGCATAAATTAAACTACTTACAGGCTGCAGCAGTCCCAAGATGCATTAAAATAAAAATGATGCGTTAGTTTCTCGTGATACCATATCAGATATGATTGGGTGGTAGCAGATGGTTGATTCGAACGTTTCAGTGATATCACTTACGGCATCACTAGTGTCCGGCTGAGGCGTTTCTGATTTAGCCCAATGAAGGAATGCCATCGCCTCCTAAATAATGAATATTTTATATTGAATGTAGCTCAAGCAGACATAAATTCACCGAGTTCAGGAGAAGCTGCATATTGTTAGAGACATGATCGCTACTGAAGCATTACTGCATTCTTTTGTGGTGACGATTTGTAGTAATTGTATATATGTAATGTATTTAGAATTAAATTAATAAAACGAATAAAATAAACAAATGAATTAAATAAAACCAATAAAAGCTGTATTATATTTCATATCATAGAATTAGTGAAATGGTAAGTTTAACTTTACGTTATATTTGAAATACAAAATTTAAGAAAGTTTTAGTTGTAAATGTATATCAGTAAGAAATTATGTAAATAAGTATTAAAAATTATAAGGTCAAAAAAATAATTAATATGTTGGTTCAGAAATTAAATTAAATGTAAATTTAATTTAATCTAATCTGTACAATATATGTACGTGTAAGGTAAATATATTACTGTATCTAGGTAATTGTACAATATGTAGTTTTTTTATTAATGTAACAGCCGAACCAAATAATACAATTACTTTCACCAGTATTTGAGCTCTCAAAATCTATCTGTAAGTAGCCGTAAGACTAGAGAGGGCTATGAAAAATCTTTACTTCAGCAGCGTGCAGATATCTTTTGGTTTAGATCTCTATAATATTTTACGTTATCCGACTAAAGAAAGGCCAAATTAACAATAAAAAAACCTAAAACACGTTAGTAATACCATAGCTACGCGTATTATATTAAGTATACTTACAGTGAGTTTGCTTTATAATTATTTCCACGATCACAATTTAAAGTTTCAAAATTTATTTCCATTTTTTCAATAAAGCATCTATTTATAAATTTAATAGCTGAACTAAAATGGGTAAATTATAGGTGTCTGGGACAGCACTACAATCTAAAGAGAATTGCATTTTTAACACAATTTGTTCTAATCATACTGACTACAACATGCGTCCGTGACGTAGCCGAGGTGAGTTTGAAGTGGTTGCATATAATTTCTAATATTCTGTTATATTTCTTTTTTTGAAATAAGATTTCCTTAACAATACAACAAAGCAAGGCTAGTGCTTAAACCACGTTGAAAAGGATAAGGATGTCACCGTATGCAGCTACGCATATACGAATATCAAGTAAGGATAGGTTATCGATGTTTTTAGAACAATTGGTTTTCAAAGACGTTAAATAAAGTTACATACTTGTAAACAAAAAGATCAAAGATATAGTTGTTTTAAAACAAGTTGTTTTATTTTAGAAAATGATTGATGCGTTCTCTCGGGCAGTACTTTTGTTAGTTTACGTTTAACTGATGTCAGAAATAATTATTTTCTTCACAGACTTTTTGTATTGTACAAGATAAAGTGCAATCATTTATTTGAGATAGTTTTTGGCGAGAATTTGTGGTATCCTACTACGCGCTCAGATTTTATATAAAGGCTATAATTTATGATTACTAGTGGTAAGCATGCTATAATCGTGGAATATAAACCAAGAAATATAACAGAATCGTAATCGGGCTGTGCCAATGAATATGGCGAATATTCTTACCAAGGGGCTGGCCAGTATAATGCCAATTCTGCTGAGGACTGCGGGCAGTCGCTGCGAACACATTATACAGACAACTTGTTCACTCGTGACAGATGGTCTACCTTGTGCTAGTGTAAACACAGACTAAATTGTCGTGGCCAGATACGCACTCATAAAGATCACAATGATTTTCGAACGATTATAATTTAACATAAAATCATTATTTTCTTTTTTTTACATCTTTGCAATGTTTTCTAATTTATGATGGTTGTACCAAAAGGACAACTATTTGCGTCAATGAGAAGGATCAAAGGGTAAAGTTAAGAATAAGTATAGCCACACAAAATAGTCTTAAATTTTTTTGATGATGTGAAATATTATCAGTGTTATTATTAATGAATATCTTTAGCCTGACTGAGTGAAATAATATTAAGATGACGTGCAATAATTTAAGGTTAGGTAGGTACATGCTGTATTCAGAAAGAAAATCAATCACAGAAATATAATTAAAAAAAAATCATGCTTTAATTTTCGATTGTACATAAATATTCAAAGAAAACATTGCAAAGAGTAAAGAGAGAAAATAAGATATATTCACGGAGGAAGTTAAAAGTACATAAAAACTGGATTATTTCTTATTTTACTATCCAAATAACTGCTGCCTAAGAAAACAGGAAGACATCAGCTTCTGACTAGAGACAACTAAAGCTTAAATTCCTTCGTGAATTAGTTGCATAAATGACCTTTGTTCAAGTGCTAAAACAGACACACATAACGGTACAAAATTCATTTTTTTATACGACAAGTTAAAGAAGGCAATATTAGGTTATTTTAGATAAATATAACTGATTTTTAGGTTTCAAATGTATTATATACAATGTACCAATTTTATTAAGGAGTAATAATTAAGTAAGTAAAGTAAGGAGTAATTGACAGTGTAGTTAGACATTTTTTTACAAAGTATAATGACATAGATATGTTAATTAAATCAATCATCTAAGTTTTAAAGCCAATAGAGCAAGAAAGATTTTTGTTGCAGGGTGCAGAACATCCTCTACGACGATGCGTTGCTAGAAAGGAGGGATAACACCGAGTACACGCAGAGATAGTTAAACACAAACAAAGCCGTATTTAAAAGTTTTTCGTTCACCTGGGTAACTGGATTCTCTCCTGGCCGATAGACCACATTGTGTAGAGGTCTTTTTCTGCCCACATAGTTGACGCACACGAACTCCAGTAGTGAAGCGTAGATGAAACACATGCATACGCCGTCCCAAACGTTCATCGCCGTGAGATTCGATACCACGGGCAGCGTGGACCGGAAACCGTTGGACGTGGTAAAGAAGTTCAACATTGTAGTTACACCTGGATCCAGAGTAAACTTCGTCATCGCCAGCAAGGACGTTCTTTTACTATCGCATTTTGTATAAGTGAGCATAATATTTATTAGGTCGTAAACGTAACCGAACACAACAGATTTAAATAAAGACAAATTATTGCGATATTCGTTCAACTACGCCGCGATATTGTATTTAAACTAGCTTATACTTATGCGACTAGGGAGTCATATATGTATGTGACTTTGAAGTACTAGGATTAAAATACACAAACGAATTAAAACGGGATGGACTATAGAATACTATAAAAATAGCAATGAGATTATGTTAATTTACTTTGCAACAATCCGCAAAGTTAACACTCGTAGAGTCTACTACCCTGATGATGCTCTGTTTCGGAGCGAAACACGTGTTGGTATAGAAATATATATCATCATACATTGTTTGCGGATTGTTGCAAAGTAAATTAATACTAATTTAATACAATGAATTTCCGCAAAGTAACGCCTGATACTATCAACAATGTGATTATGGTGAATGTCGAGGTAATTTGCGAGACCCGTCTTATGCTCACTTATAAAGATGTTTTTTTTAAAGTTACATCGTTTAATATCGTTTACAAGTATAACTTTAATAAATCTATGCTATGCTTAAAGCCTTTATAGCGGACGGTACGTGCGATTTGTTAAAGAATACTTAACTATGAGTATATTAAATTTGTGCCATTAATGTGAGTTCACTTACGACTGTAACAAATTAAAAGGGAAAGTTAATTTTAGTTAGTTATTTCAATTAATTTTCGCTAGATCAGCTCTTGAACCTTCGTACCACAGAAAAAGTGTTTATCTATGATTCATACAAAGATACGTTAGAAGAACAGTAAACCGTAGATTTGTAAAACCCACACTAGAGACACTAAATTAGTAACTAGTTCTTAATATATTAGTCTACCTGTAATTTACTCCACTAACTTAATAGTACCTTTAAATATAAATGAGATGATTTACTTGGTTTAATGTTTAATATGATGTAACAATAAACATAAAGCGTTTCTAAAATTTAATGCAAAACTGGTAATAACACCAACCTATCATTACTCTAGCAGGCACTGCATTCCATTCCAGCCAAAAAGTAATAAACGATGATGTCACCAAAATGATGCCCGGAATGAAAACTGTGGTGAAGTAAAATGATCTATCCCGCGTGAAGATGAGATCCACTTTGAGGCAGCTGTAATTACCTAAAAATATTAAGCAGATTCTAAAAAATACATTGATACTAACTAAGAGTTGTGAAGGTGATCGTTGGCAGTGATAAGTTCTAAGTTAAGAAATTATTTACATTGCCAACGGTAAGCGAAGGTAACCTGCAAAAGTAAGGAGTTAGCGTGTTATATATTGACAGCCCCAGCCAGATCTATGAACAGAGAAGTTGCATTGCAAGACCGAGAACATTCCAATCGCCAACCATATTTTACCTATCATGGAACGGGCTGGCACCGCGTTCCATTCCAGCCAAAATGTGATGAAGGATGAGGTCACCAGAATTATGCCAGGAATAAATACTGTGGTAAAGTAGAATGCTCGGTCTCTTGTAAAAATTAGATCCACCTTTAGACAGCTGTAGTTACCTGTGAAGTGAATATTCTTCGTAAATTTTGAACAACGTACAACGTCATACGTTTTTAATTTATTCAACGGAACAGTGACGTTGCATATTGTTTGAGTAAAAATATATTGGTATAGAGCCCGAGTAAGTTGGTGCGATGGTAAATTCCAAATAACTCCATTCAGTGGCCTTGTAAAACGTTCCTTTTTATTTACACTGACTAAAACAAAAATCAGCAACTAATATAACTACCATTCCGTATGTAGGAGTAACGCGTGTTGTGTTGTGGTCCACATATGCGTACGAACATACAGTAGTGTTATGAGTTTGTCTCAATATGAACTCTAGCTATTTCGCTAACTCGTGCATTCAAACAAACGTGCACTTGCCAAGACGAGTACTTAATGATAAAACAAATGATGATCAATGATGTGTTGATGGATAACTCGGTGTTGTTGTTTCATTGTTCGCCACCGAAAGTTCATTTTGTCGTGTTACTCGGCTATGACACAACAGCGCATTTACTCACACATAAGCGGAGAATATACTTTAATTATGAAGACACCGGACTGAACGTTTCTTCGTCCGGTGCTGTTCAAGAAGGTACCTTGCTCCTCAAACCGTCTCTGGCAAAGGTTACATGTCAGCTCTTCATCGTCTTCGTAAAGTGACATACCATCAGCTGCTTGCAAAGAGTTCAACAAAATTCTTACAATCTACATATTTTTTCATCTTTGACATTATTTAAATTTAAATTTTTTTGTAGAAAATTGTGTGAATATAACTGAGGTGCAATGTTTAATGTATATCTACCTAAGTAGTAATGAATGAATTTGACTAGTACCAGTGCTGAATGCGCTACTAGCTATTTTATTTCAATTACGTTGCGGAAAGCGTCTACCAATCAAAAACTGATGATAAAACCGACATTATACATAAAGTTTAAGTATTTTGTCTTAGTAACATGAACATAAAACAAAACTTTTACACAAACCAAGACCAAGCTGAAAAGAGTTAATCAGAATGTCAAATTAGTCGTTAAACAAAAAATTTGGCCCTCCTGTGGTGCAAATTATAGTCTGTGCAAGTTTTTAGAAAGAGCGTTGGCATGGGCGTGGCTATGGATCTACAAGTCGTTCGTTGATTTAACCACAAAGGTTGAAAAATTAAGCATATCTAAATTTTACGTCTTTAGTTTTGTGAATTCAAAACATGTGTTTTATTAACGTATTAGCGAAAATACTTTTTTTTAAAGGATTTTTTCAAATACAAATATGTACATCAGTACTGCATATTAATGTGTACAAGTCTTAAATAATATCACAAGCTACGCCCATGATCATTGGAGATGCTTTTCTAGACATCCCGATCAAGTAAATTTATAAAATTAATGATATTTCTGATGTAGGTACCAAAAAGCAATGTTGAAGTGACGAATATAAGAAGTGATTGTTACCTCGCCAGCTGGCCTTGATCGGGCACGGTATAGTTTGGTTTTGAATGAGATACGCATTGAGCGTCGTGAGGGATGGCGACTTGCGAAGGGTGTCTTCGTCATTCTTCCACACGTAAGTTATGGCCGATTGTTCGTACGATACTGGAATGAGATTAAGTTAAGTATTAGGTTTCAATTCAACTTCTTCAATGAACTTATTTAAAAGCACTCACTTTTTTATTTATGTAACAATTATAAATCAAAGGGATGATTACAAAACAGCTCCGTTATTAGTTTTATTTCTTAAACATAAACTATTTAAAGCAGAATACGGAAATAGCAATACTATGTTTACCTTTCCAATAACTAAGCGTGCGTGTCTAGTATGAATACAGTTTACTCACTACTTTCTAAGGCAAATGAACACAGTGGGTCATCAAAAGGAAAAATGTTGAGCCGCCCCTGACACGACAGGATGAGATGTCGTCGCATTAAATAGTTGATTGTTCCGTTGCGGTATATACGCAACGCGAAATGCATCGGTATGATTGGATCCTGAAATACCATGATTGCTGTTTTCAACTATTATCATAAGCAACAACAACATCAACTATTACGACACAATCCAGATATACAATACATGTAATATCCAATTTTTGAAGTAGGTAATTTACGTTTTATTACGATGTATTTGATTTATTAAATTACATTTAATAATAATAATAAAACTACAGTAACTGGAAGTTATTTATACATAACAGGTTAAAATGAAATTTTAATTCAGTATATTGTCTACATTCATATAATTATGACTACATACTGGTACATTCAGTCTACATTTTCGACAGTAACAGTTCATAATTTTGTCTAATAACTATTTATTAAGTACAGTTGCGAAGTATAGATTTCCTAGAACAAACCTTGAAATCACCATGCATAATAAAGTATGTATCCGGTAGCCAGATGTCCTCGTGATGGTGTATTGCATTTAGGAAGTCATAATGAGATTGGTTGGAATACCGCAGTCGAGGATCATACCACTGTTGCTGAAGCAGAAATTCCACTTCATATTTCTGAAATCGTTAATATTGAGATATTGACAACAAGCATTGAGCCACAGGCTGTATTTTTATTGTTTTTTTTTTGTATTTTTCGTTGCAAGCGTTCACTGTTCAAGGGATAATTCAATAATTCAGTCACATAGCAATAATTTAGTTAAATCAGTTGCAGTCGTATTATCTGCATACGTAGTTAGTCCTGAATTTAATGCCTTAATTTTAGCTGATATTAATTGCATCTGATGTGCAAAATTGTGTTTCCCAGTATCACTATATTTCCTGTATATGAAATATTAATATATGAACAATTTGTTTGTTTACTAAGATGGAAAAACACCGTAGGAAAATTTTGAGAGTTCAGCATAAAATTTTCCATGGTGTTTCATGCCTGAATATGGCGTTTGCCCTTCGTATTGTGAGAGGAAACCCGTGATTAAAAGGGGCACATTTATGTGTTGTGATAAAGACTAATTTAATATAGAGTCAATAAAATTTTATTGTGCTACGAAAGATCGTTGATTTCGTACCATGTTAGTGGCGTAGCCAAAGTACTACGACTAATAATTATAATAATTATTTTAGATATGTGGCTAAATTTTATTTATCTGTATCTCTTTAACGATCGTTGGTAAGTTAAGATGTTTGTCTTTACAACTGAGGAGCCTTCCAGCATATTCATACCGAGTAGATTTTAAAGAAACATTATAAGGATAATAAATACTAAAAAAAATTAATACACTTACAAGACTAGATTCATCTGGAGATGCTAAACTAAGAAGTAGCACGCTTACATTTACGGTAAGTACACCTGGAAATAGAAATAAAAACATGAAAACAATGGCCTACTTGTGACAAAGCTATTAAATAAAACCTTTATTTGCTTTGACATACTTTAAATAGAGATAGTATAAAATGCAAATAATACAAGTTAGAAAAATATAAGCTAGATATTTAAAGGAAATACTCTGAATTTACTAGAGAAAATTTTACTCACGAGCATAATCATGCTATAAAAAATGGGAAAAGTATTTTACACGGAAGGTTATTTTCTACAAAGTTGTAACTAAAATATTTTTCAAACTATACTTAAAATTTTATACAATAAAGCTCACTATAATGCAATGTGCAATAAAGAGTTACGACAAGATTGGTAAACGGTAAACGGTAGACTCAAATTCACCAGTATATGTAAAGAATTAGGGTTGTAAGTGAACAAGTGTTTAATGTTTGTGAAAAGAGAAAATCATAGAGGGCAAGTTTAAACTAGGAAAAATATCTTATGATTTGAAGAAGAGATATGTTAGCCACCGTGATTTCTTAAATATTTCAGTCCGTTCAGTACATTGCATATTAGATACATGGTAATCAGGAATAAACAAATCTATTTGTGTGCTACAGCTAGTACATCCAGAACATGTGCTTTAAAACAAAATAAAGATCGCAGTAGTGGTAGTAGGCATAGTCACATCGCGAATAGCTGAAATAATAGAGGAAAGCAAAGATCCATCTAAAGTTGCGTGAGGAACACAGCCTAAACACTCGAAGATCGTGCAAAAGGATAGTGCGGTGAAACGTAACAATGCTACAATAGATAGAATTTCTCTTTTCATAAACATAGAACACAACGCACCACGATTGTGCGATCGAGGCCGGAGAGAGGATAGTCCGATAGTGTTTTGAGCCAGAGAGTCGTTCGGGGACGTTAAACCACAACAGAATTCTGGATCTGGAATATTATATCACTTCTGTAATTGTGACTATTAAGTATCTTTTTTACTTACCGCGAATTTTATTCGAGAGACAGATTATTAACGACATTTGATATCTCGGATAATATGTACATAAATCAGTTTTTTTTTTATATTTACCGTCTACTGGCGGAAGCAGTCTTTTGTCGTAGCGGGAGTTTTTGAGGAGGTTGTCCAATATCTCTTTATCCGACTTCCCCGCTGCAAAGCTGCCAATATAAATAACAAGATTACATAATTGATGAATGATGATCAATAAATTGTGATTTGGTGGTTACATACAATTTCGAGATCAGGTACAACTTTTAACACATAATAGAATGTTATTCCAATTTATAAAGAATTAATTTTATTTTAGATTATTTCAATTGCCAAATATTTTTTGTTAATTTGGTTATGGTAATAGCAACTCTATAAGATTTTTTTCCGTAAATTGAGTATTTTTCAAAATTTCCATGATCTCAAATAGATGATGAAAGAAAGTAAATATTTGTTTTTTGGAATTCATGTTTGTCTTTTCAGGCATCATGTGAAAACCCATGTACGTATTACGATTTATCTTGGCAAACTTATTACTGATAATGCCGGGTTAACAACTAGACTACTTTTTTGTAAATAATTTATAGATTAATTATAATAATATAGAGATACTTTGTAAGGAATGGAAGAAATTAAGAATATTTTTTAATTTTAAGGCTCGTTCACGGATGGAATATATGTATATGTATTTTATCCTGGATTTAAGAATAAATATTCTAAATACAACATCTTCATATTTTACTCTATAAAGGGTAGAAAGAAGGAAACAAAGTTTGATTGAAAAATAAATATTTTTGGGACATATTGCAAGTCACATTTTGAATAATTAATTAATATAATCTCGAAATACGAGAAAGTTGTAATTGTAGTATATATTCCACTTTATATTCAACGGGCAACACAGGTTATAATTACACGAGATTGTATATACACATATACGTGTGACAGTGAAGTTATACGGTAATATGTCTTAAAAACTATTCCCTCTTAGAAAGGAAATGTGCTCTTACAAAAAATAAAGCTATATAAAACATACATACATACATACACATACCATCATCAACACGTGTTCCACCTCGAAGGGAAGGACGTCCGCAAGAGTCCTTTGCGGTTAATGTTCGTAGAGTCTACCCACCCCGGTAATGATACGATATATATATGTATATATATATATGTACTTACTGTGCCATACTATACCTTAAGTTAAGACCGATTTTTTGATATTGTCGGTTATTCTTGGGAAAAATTTTGAAAGAACAGTTTTTATACATATTTGCATAAACTACAGTTTTTCTCTTAACTATTTTTTGTATAAAACTGTTTGGCTGAATTTGTGATTGATTTATTGATAATTTTTTTTGCACTCGATCGATTGGGAATTTCAAATTCATTCATAATAGTGTTCAGCTTTAAGTGAATTATTGTAACGTTGAATGTATATTTTGACTGGACTATACATATTGTACAACTTTTTGCAAATTGTAGAGTAGCATGAAGATGAACATCGCCTTTTAAACCCAATTAAAATATAAAAAAACAAGTGTTTAGAAAGAACCGACTCATAATTATAACAGTGCATTTGGTTGATATACAAATATATAATTTTTAGTCAAAAGTAAAAATTATGATTGATGCGTTATGACTAAGTAATTTGTACATATGCACGTGAAGCGGAAAGTATATAAATGGAGCAAGGAACTTTACGCTCCAGCGGCCGTGTACCGGCCAAAGCGTTACTTTCGCCTCGCCGCCTCTCTGTCACCTTTTCACGCTTTCTCGTTTACTATGGTGCCATACATATATCAAACATCATGATATTTTTTATAATATTGGAGAATTTAAACAAAGCTAGCTTCTCAGGTATTGCGATTTCAAAACGATGTAATTAGTGGATTGGTGTTTAAGAAATGCTATGGAGCTCAATATAAGCAAATGATTTTATTTAAAAAATTACTAAGAAGAGTATTATAACTCGATATTCGTAAAATATTAAAAATTAGTAAATCTTCGAAGTAAATAACATTGAAAATGTACGTATGACATTCGATATTTAATTAATATCCATGGCATATTTGGACTAGATTATGAAAACGGTCACAAAATTTTGAGATTCATAAAATTTATAGAATATAAAATCAAAAGGCTAACAGATAGGCAATCAGAAGGTCACAATATAGGTACAACAAAATATTTTAATCTGATCATATAGAAATAGATGTGACCTCCAGATTATGCAGCTTATATGTTACGCATTGAACGGATGCGACGTATGTTCTGTTGGTAAACCAAAAAAGAAATGTCGTTAAAAGCCATCTCTCACGTATATAGTAATAACAGTAAAACATCGTAGAATTTTGGCGGCAAACTAGAAATAACGCTAGGAATTTGTAGCAAACGTCATTCGGCTTTTTGGACCGTCTATTCGAAGGACTATTTACGGTTATGCTACATTTAAGTATAATTTAATATGAATTTGAATATCAATACTTACACGTTATTTGTATTACTTTTCTTTTCAATTTTTTGTTTTTTTTTTTCATTTTCGAGTTAGACATGCTTACTTAAGTGGTTGTGCATAATTTGTATATGAATTTGGATGACATTTTTTTAGGATAGCCTGTAACAACCTTTAGTGAAGTTATTAAAAAATAAATCATCTCAATTTATGGTTCATTTATTGAACGGTACGGTAAATTTCTATGTAAAAAAGTATTCTAAATAAAAATAAAATATTGTGGATGAAGTATGTAATAATAATATGTATAAGTTTTCTGTTCTTAAAAGCAATTTCAATTTATCTTAATATCTTACATGTCGGACGTGAGCGCAGATACTTTGCTGAGCATAAGGAAGAAGGCCACGGCGCGTCCCACCACGCATGACCAACCCATATTAGGACATCTGCAGACAAATATAAAAAAAATTGAGAAGTAATACAAAGTTAATGGTTAAGATACCAACCAGCAACACTAATTTATTTAAATTAAAGTAAAAAAAGTATTTTCTCTATAATGAATTGATTATCTATTACCAGGTGTTCATGATCGAGTTGTAATTGGCGATTGTTGCAATATTCTGTTCATTTTAACCAGTAAGCTTATAAATTGCTTCCACTATTGACAACACAGCGTTTGAATAAAAATACGTAAATCCTGAAAATAAAAAATTCTCAAGATCTATTTATGTTATAAAATATTGAATTACAAAATAAATATATCATTCGGTGTATCGGAATTAATTCATTTAATTTATGATTTTGTTGTACAAGAACAGAATAATAAAGTAATGTTTAGACTGGCTGGCTACATATTTTGTGGTCTACGCTTGGAAAATTTAGCAGTATCTTAAATATTTTATGAATTTTATTTGTAACAAGATAATAGAAACTCTCCCTCTATCGACAAGAGATAAAAAACCTATATCTCAAACTTTATTCTATATGTTTATCATATAACACGAATTCCAGTTCCAGTACCTGTACACCAGTTACTAACCAATATAGTGACGTTTATTCAACAATTAATATTAATTTATCTGTTGATTTTTTCATTGTATTATAAATTCATAACTACTTCCGTAGTTCTACTACGGAAATTTAATAACTCGTAACATGCATCAACCTCGGTTTAAACATAATGTATTTTATTTCCTTTCAGAAATTAATTGGCGGCCTACTTATTTTTCAAATGTGTAAAATGTTGTTGCGTCACTCAGGTAGGCACTACGTAGTTAAATGGAAAATAACATAGCTTATGGATTAATATTTTTCGGTGGATTCGCATTAGAAAAATGGTTTTATATATAAACTAATAATGCAATGAAATGCTATTTTAACGTACCGTACGTAGATAAAAATAATACGCAATAATTCTAATTAATAGATACCGTAATTACGTACCAATAACAAAATTGAACCTTTTTAGAATCGCCTGTACCGTGTTTGTCGGTCGTTGTCAGTATTTCTCCGAGTTTCTTGTCCGTTTTTCTCTAAAACATCTAGACAAGTATCCGATTCGGACTTCAACGGTATTTTTAGGTACAGAGCAACAATAGACTGGTGAGTCAATTTACCCTCTAAAAATAAAAACAAAAGTTCAATTGACTTTGGGCACTTAGTGCCACAAAGGTAAAAAGATGAACTAGCATTTTTCGTTAAATATCATGAGGTTTTTCGAACTACCTACTGACTTTTTTATTGTATATCAGGTTTTCCGACTGTGTCGAAGTGTCTTAATTTGTTCTTAATGGTGGCAGCAAATTTATTTTTGTAAACAAACATTTATATGCTGTAGAAAAACGAGTGAGTATTTAACTTCTTTAGCGAGAGACTTTTTTTTATGTTAATAGCCGACAAACGAGCAGACGAGCCACCTGATGATAAGTGATCACCGTCGCCCATAGACATCAGCGACACCAAAGGCTCACTGATGCGTTGTCGGCCAGGAAATGACAAGAAGGTAAGAAAGAATGTACTGGCTCTCAAGCCCCCAGCCGGAACACGACGAGTCGTTTGGCGGCTGATTCAAGCAGGAGGATGGTAGCTAGCCAGGCAGGCTTCACGGAAAGATAATATTACCAGTAATAATATTAATGACTGAATAATAATACTGATAATATAATCCTTACGTGAAGCCCTACCACCAAGCAGGCAGGCTTCTGTCGCCTCTTACGACACCCTGTTTTACCAGCATGAGATTGGGGGGAGTATTCTAGGCCGCCCCAATACGGCCAAATCTACGGGAAAAAACGATAATAATATCCATGTGACTAAAACAATGTTGTTTTATGACAACTTTAATAAGTCATGCGAATTGTCATGGGTGTGGTCTGTTTAACATTGTGTTTGTATTATATTTAAATTTACTTCGTCACGTGACGAAATTTGAGCTTATATGAAATATTTTTTTTTATTTTAATGCAATGCAGTGAATACGAATAACATTTTCAAAACTTTGGGGAACCTTAAACTGATAAAGATTACGAACCTAATGCCGTAAATCAAGTTTATCTTACCTGCGTAAAGAATTAAATTTGTAAAGATTTATGTAGAGAGGTATTTACGAATACTGATTAAGCGTAGGTAGGCCGATTTTTTTTATGTATCTATATAGACTAACCTCGTTATTCACCATATATTGTGTATACGAGTATATCTTTTGAAATGCAAAGATTTAATAGATACTTGAACTAACAAAAGAAGCAGGAATGTCGAGATGTGGCAAAATGAAAATAGGTAAAGAAAGTCGTAACCTTTCTGCTGACTGCAGAGTTTTGTTGGCATGTGGAGAGATGGTTAACCCGTCCGCCCTGCTTCACTTCTCTCCCACAACATTTCGAGGTTCCTGCAATAAAAATAATAAAACTATTGTAACTGCTTTTTACAAAATAAATATTTTGCAAAATTAAATGCCCCCTTTTAAACCACCATGGCTGATATAGGCTGATGATGATGAATATGATGAATGTGGTGCTGATGATGATAACGAAATAATACATATTGATAGGCAATTAATTATATTTATAATTAAAGATTTAAGCGTGGAATTTCGATGTTTTCCGTTACCTGTACCAAGGAACAAAAGGTACTCAGGCACGTGTATTAGTCAGAAAAATCGCCGTTAGGTTGATCATAGAACAGGATAGGGTCTTTTTTGAGATGCTATGGTTTTATTGTTATATACTATAAACTATACTACGAATAGTACACCACACAGAAAAAATACTAGACTCATAGCAAAGAGTCAGAGCCATAACCACTAATATTTGTTCTAGAGCAACCTAATATAAATATAACATAAACAAGTAAGTTTTTAAGGACAAGTTAAATCTAAAATATTATTTAGTTATATCGTGTGTGTACCCGATAAATTTCACAAACATTGTATAGAAAGTATACTCGTACCATCCAGTGATAGCTTCTGTATTCGGGATTTTATGCGATAAAATAGACGCAAAGTGTCGACGACAACAGCACGATCGAGAGACTTTCGCTTAAGTACCCACTCACATATTATTTGTTAAATACAAAGTATCATTTCTAAAATATCTTCATCTATTTGTTTGATATTGATTTTACCATGTTAGCTAACACTGTCAGCGAAGATTTGAATGCATGGTATTAACTGCTTATTCAGAATAAGTATTATGATATTATATATATATATATATCCTAGAATTACACAAAGTTACTTTTATAAACTTCCAGAATCTACTTGTTACATTAAATAAGTCACATTATCTCTAATAGATTGTATGATTCCGTAGACTTCCACATCAGATACTCCAGACTTTCAGACTGTACGTAACAGAATGTGCTGAATACGACTGTGGTTGATTGATTGAATTTCAGAACTACAAACTTTCTCATTGTATGAGGACGAATACGTACTTAACGACGGGATATTTTGTGACGATGTCGCAATGACGTCGATGGTGATGACAAGGTCCCAGGTTGATGCTGGTCGATATTTTGTAAGAGAATTGGTTATTCTAAATATTGTGATATCAATGTTACGGAGATCCCATCAAAATCGGTTGGTCGATATCAGACTCAGTCCTAGAAGGTCAGTAAAATGAATCCTAAATGTTGCCCTGAAAATCTTTGTCGACAAATAAACAGATATATAGACAGACATACAGACCGACATACAGATCGACAGACAGACAAAAATTATAAAAAGAGTTTTTATGTACCAGTGTCGTATAAATAACCCTTTATACTAACTTTATACTAACGAAAACGCAGTTATTTTGAAATCACCTTCAGACACTTCCACTTTGTATATTATGTATAGATTATAGGTTCATTTGTCCTCGTTTCAATATTTAAAATAAAAACGGACCGATAATTGAACAAAATGTATTTCCTAAAAACGTAAAATTCGTTTTCATTATGCATTGCTATGGAAAATATAACAACAATTATTTATTCAAACGTGCTTCGGGGAACTATGTTGCTATTAAAGTTTTTGATAAATTGGCTACCTTCCATGTTTTTATTATGTCGTACGTACACGAGATACGTCAACATTATAGTGTATTTTAAAATATTTACGCAATTAAATTAATACACAAGTTGTTATTATTGATTATAAAGTATGAAAAAGGATGGAAATATATTTTTATGACGTTTAGCCAATACACGAGCAGTAACAAGCAGCAGCAGAAACCAATCTAATAAAACATCCATAGCCTGCTTGGCTTTAAGTTGATGTGGCCAAAAAGAAAATGGGGTACCAATTTGTCAACTATTTTTCCGATAATGAAACGAAACACGGTGTTGACAATTTATGGTTGACTTTAGAAAACAGGGTGGTACACCTCAAAATGGATGGGTCAATGCTAGTGGGAAACTTTCACGGGTCTCTGCTTTTGAGGCCATATCAGCCGATGGTTTCAGTTGTTACCATTAGATACGAGTAGCATTTGTTTAACCAGAGACTTTATACGGTATAAGAAAATTACGACAACTTACAAGACGCCCACAAGAGCAAAGCGGTGGAATATGGTAATTCATTGTAAAAATTGTCATAAAGGATAAACAAATGAAAAAAAATCTTTTCTATGATCTCCTTCGATAAATATTTGATTTTTACGCAAAATTATAGCAATACATTTCATTCGTGCGTTTCAATTATTCCTTAAAAAATGGCTAGAATATATCCAATTGCAATAAACTTGGGGTGCCAAGTCATACCATGTTGGTAAAAAGTTGTTAACTAATAGTTGATTTGCAGTTCGCGTCATAAATTCATCTAATTGCTGTAGATTCAAAGTTCAATATTTATGGAGTGAATCGTATTTAGGCATTTAATTTAATGTACAGATTGGAGTTTGCTATCATGTTTTTCTTTGGTTTTTGGTCTTTCTATTACGTCTCTCTCTGCCTGTGATATGTTATCATACAAAAACAACACAGAAAAGATGTGGAAGTTTTGTTAACAGGTTATGAAATTATAATATAGCTGCTGTTTTATTCTTTTGCTGTTTTATTTTGAATGGTAAATAAAGTAATCAAAATAACTTTTATCAATATAAAATAAATTAATTACAATATAAAAATCAATATTAAAAGAATTTGAGTTATTTTGACAAACACATTCCTGTATCTTAATCTTTTTAAAATTTCAATCATAATTTTATAGATATTAAAGAATATGTACGGAGATTTATTATTTCCCTAGTTATCTCGGTAACTACTCAGCGTTAAATTTAAATAACTTTACATTGATTATAAGAAATAAATGTGATTATGG
The DNA here is from genome assembly GCA_003671415.1 of Megathymus violae. Lineage (NCBI taxonomy): Eukaryota > Metazoa > Arthropoda > Insecta > Lepidoptera > Hesperiidae > Megathymus > Megathymus violae. The sequence continues at coordinate 1,066,317 of PDGT01000007.1, read as the reverse complement.
GTTGACCCGTTTATTGTATCTGTGGTTGACTGACTTATATATTTTTTTATGTTAATAGCCGACAACTGAGCAGATGAGCCACCTGATGGTAAGTGGTCACCGTCGCCCATAGACATTAGCTAGACCAAAGGTATCATTGATGCGTTGTCGGCCAGGAAATGAGAAGAAGGTTAGAAGGCAAGTACTGGCTCTCGAACCCCCAGCCGGAATATGGCGAGTCGTTTGGCGGCTGACTCAAGCAGGAGGGTAGTAGCTAGCCAGGCAGGCTTTACGGAAAGATGACTTAATAAAATACTGGTAATATGATCCATACACGAAGCCACCAAGCAGGCTGGCTTCTGTCGCCTCTTATAACACCCTATTCTGCCAGCATGAGATTGAGTGGAGTATTCTAAGCCGCCCCAATACGGCTAATATGTACCTACTTCACTAATCTCTGGATAGTTATTTGTCAATGATTTCAAGGTTCACTAACTCCCTATTCGCCAATTACTTTGACGCCATTTGTAGCCAGATAATCGTATCAAATCTTTTGGTTACATAACTAGAGTTCATTTGGCTGTTTACGTCATTGTGGAATTTAGGGATTTCATTTTACTTGTACATGACCTTGTGAAAAACCTAAGTAAAATTTAAGAAGTTCCTATAACCTTCGACATACATAGATTCTTCTTTTCTTCTGCAGATATTTGTATCTTCTTTTTTTATGTATATATGCATCATAAGATCAAAATATTGTTAAGTATAGAAAAACTTCCGTTAATAAGTCTATGGTAAGTTAAAAAGATTTTTTAAAGCTTCATATTACCATCAAAATTTAACATTTTGGAAACTACATTTGCTCTAAAAATACCGCTAAAAATTATGTAATTTTTTATAAGTAATAAAATGCAGGATTCTATCTTTATAATACATAGGCATGTATTATATAAGTATATAGAAAGTATAACCTAATAATACCGTGAAATTTGAAAGGTCTAGTATTAGTAAAGAAGTTTTATACAAAGTTATTAATGTAATGGAATTCGTGAGCTAGGTTAAATTTCAGCTGCAAAATTTGTCACAAGATAGGCTTAGGATGGTTAGAGAATTCTAATTAAATTTTGATTAACTTAGTTTTAAATTTTTTCCCCAGATTTTGACGTCATAATGTCAAAAGCGTTATTAATAAGAAAATGGCTTACTACCGTGTTAAAAGCCTCTTATCTATTAATTGTTTCTTTGTCTTTCTCTCGCTCTTTCTCCTATTTCTTTGTGCATTTATAAATTAATGGAAGTCGAATGTTCAAATACAACGAATTAAGTGTGAATTGTTGGCAATATGATACAAAGTCAACATAGAAAATAGCTTCAAATGTGGCTCGTTAATCGGAGTAAGGTAAAACTTTACATGGCGCGTTTCCAGCATTTTTTTAATTTAGGAAACAAGTAGCAAACTATTATGCTATCCATTCGTCGTTAAATTACTGGAGTCCTTATATTTGTAAATAGCAATTAAGAGGCCTTAAAATATTGTCATGCAGATCTATTTCGTCTACTTTAATGGGCTGTAGTTCAATGGATTACTGGAATTTGTTTATATTTCATGAAGCTATATTTTACTACTCACCGTTGTTCATGGAACTTTTAAAAAGCAATCATGTACTTACAAAACTTTTTTGAGTTGTATTGAAGTTCTTAGTCATGAACATACTGTCGTAGTTTCGTTAACGATAATAATATAAAAGAGTATTTTAATAAGTTTGTTTACTCATAATTTCGCGTCAGAGCGTCGAGCAACCTTAGCTGTTAAACACGTCAGAAAAAGAAAATTAGAAGGTGTATGTTTTTGACGTTTCTTTAAATAAATAGCACGAACAGAGTGTGATGCCAGGGTTGTTTTCATTATTATTCGAATGCTGGGAAATTGCTGAGAAAATGAAAGCATGCTGACCTACTTAATACAGCATCTACTTATATTACATCTACGAATGTGTGGCAGCAACGAAATCTACGACTTAATTATATGTACAGGAAGAAGTAGGAGTATGACCAGGTTTTGTGATAAGGAAAGTGTGATATGGACTCTGCCAGTGCACTTTTATAATGAAACTTATAAAAACTGTGAAAACGTACGCTACCCTGAGATACACCGGTTTCAGTTGTATATCAATCAGATACTAGTTCCTTAGAATAAATACGATGTGAACATCTATAATGATTAGAAATAAGTTATCTCATGGCGGAAGGTAAGACATTGACAGAACTGAAAATTCAAAAATGTAATCCAGGTCTACTGACGTTAAACTTCTGTTATTTTTGAGACAGTTTATCATAAGCCAATACTATTCCACTAACCTCATTAATTTTATTAGCACTGCAGTACTCATTTAATTGGAACAAATATGCAAATACATTTAAGGTGACACGTCCATTAATCCTATTTTGTCCTTATTAACTATGAGGGTCTTTTTTTTTTGCCTTGGGCATGCAAACGAGCAGACGGGTCACCTGATGGTAAGTGTTCACCGCCGCCCATGGACACTAGCAACACCAGGGGCGTCACCAATGCGTTGCCGGCCTCGAAGGAAATTATAGACCCGCTTCTTGAAGGATCCCATGTCATAGCTTGGAGGAAATACCGATGCAGGAAGTTCGTTCGACAGTTTACACGTGCGTGGTAGAAAGCTACGTGAGAACCGAATTATGGACGAATGCCAGGTATCCAGGTGGTGTTAATGGAATCTGGTACTCTGTGATGTGCGGAGACGAAAATTAACCGCAGGGATTAAACCAAACAGTTCTTCAGAACATTTCCCATTATACGGACGGTAGAATACACACAGAGAGCTTACGTCTCTCCTCAACTCAAGCGACACTAGACCGTCTGTAAGCTTGGGATCGTCGACAATACGAACGGCTGGCCGTTGAATGCGGTTGAATGAATCCACTTGGCCAGCTGGGGCTCCAGCCCATAGGTGGGAGCAGTACTTCATGTGCGGTCGAATTTGCGCTTTATAAAGCATAAGCCTGTGCCTAGGCATGAAATACTGTTTAGCTCTGTTGAGCACTTCCAATTTCCTTGCAGCTAGATTGGCCTTACTAACCAAGTGGTCCCGAAACTGAACTTCATTAGAGATGTCAACACCAAGGATCCCAATACTTTTAGAGATGTTAAGAGAAGTGTTCTGGAACTGTGGTGCTATGACGAATGGGTTTTTTTAGCGGTTAACGCGCAAACTTGTGTCTTCTCGGGGTTGAAATGGACTAAATTAAGTCTACCCCATTCCGAGACCCGCCCGAGAGTTTATTGCTTTAAAGCAGTTTCTGTCAAACCAGGCTTGGGTTTTACCACCAACGGGAACCACAGAGTTTGGAATGTAACATTCCATGCCCTGGAGCACCACATCAGCTACGGAGAGCGCACAAGCGTATTTTTGTCCATATGTAAAGCCCATTCTTTTTATTATTTAAGCATTTGAAATATATTTGTCGGAGACTGTCATTAGTATAGACGTGAAACGAAACCCGGCACAATATCCGAGGGATGGCAGCACCGGATGGCAACTACAACAGAGCCTAGCTAGTGGAGTGACGCCGGATGGAGCCACAGTTTACATTTTGCGGTCGAAGAGATCGGTTACTCCGCACTAGGAACTGTTACTTGTTTCATTTGCCTGGTGTGAAGTGTTTGTTAACAATTAATTAAAAGTGTTAAACGATTATACACCCACGCCATGTTCGACAATGCTGCTAAAACTACTGGCGTTGCCGACATATTTAATGCAAGTAATAGACAAAATATCCGTTGTACATGTTAATAGTCGGTGTTTGTGTCGAAAATACAACTAAACTCAATTATTGATAATCGGTCTTAATTTATTTTGTTAATTAATGAAAAATTCAAATTAGTCGCTTTCTGAGAACTTTATAGTCGTTATATAGAATATTTATGTATTTTTTGTAAAAAATTAAATAAGTACCATCCGTTTGAAGTTTAAAGTTATAGTTACTATCGTGAAAGTAACATGTCGTTGTTCCTTACTTACGGGCATGCTAGAAACGGAGGACGAACGTTACAAACCGACAAAGACAAATGTTCTGTATTTCCTCATGATATATGTTTCTTTGAGATATCATGACGCACACATGTAACTAATTACAATTGCTGCGTCATGTCAGCATCAATCGCCTTGAACGCAGTTTTAATTTTAAATTGTCTATTTATAGAAACACTAATTGAGTCCACAGATCCATTTAGTGACATAGAACTTAAGAGTATTCCTTTACGATTACAATAGCTATTTTAAAAAATGATATTGCATAAACTACGTTTGCCGATTCAAAACATCTTACAAGTATGTGTAATTAGAGGAATAATAATATCTTAAGCTCCTTTGTTACTATGGTTAGCAGCAGACGAGTATGATGAATGAATTTAGGAAATACTTCTAGACATTTGGGTCTAAATCCAATGTTGATTCCTAATCTTAGATTTATTAAAACAATTATCAAGATCAAAGGGCGTAGAGCTCGGGCGTAGTGACCTATCTGGAATACGGGTGAAAAAATTGTCTGTCACTTGTCACACACAAATAGCAGCAATCGATTGGAGACCATTAGCACAGAAGTGGGTCGGGTTTAATGTGATATGCCGAGACGGTCTACATAATGTAGAAAATATTATCCCATGAGACACAAGGATGACGTGAGACGACTAAACATTTATTTAAACGTCCAGTTGTAAATATTGAATTAAAAAGTTTACTGTAGCAGAATGTATAATTTTTCAGTACATACGTACTATACGGTATTTCAGAATAAGTTTGCTATATAGATTAAATTGGTTGAAATTAATTGATATGTCTGTACAGATGTATAGAAACTATCAGCATTAAATATAATGTACTTATGTTGAGAAATCAATAATTTCTAACTAAAAACCCTATTGATACATAAATTAAATAATTCTGTATTAAGTTTTTTCTCTATGTTTTTAACAGGGAGACGATTTTCTTTTTAAATAGATTTTTTTCCTCAAAAATAAAAATAGGTTCAATTTATTTCTTAACTAATGGAAATTTTCGTTCTTAAATAATATACCTAAAGGAGTTTAAATAGTAAAATGCTATTGTGTTAGAAATTGGTTTCGTGAATCATTTTTGAAATACAGAATTTATTTTTGAAGCACAAAAGTGCTCTTTTAGTGAAAAATCGAGTAGCAATCTTGTGGCCATTACATTTTTTTTTTCATTTTAAAGTGTAAGGTTTTTTGTAATAGTCTCAATGCAATGATATATTTCTTTTATGTATTGAACAGGCAAATGAACGGAATGACCGCCTGGTGGTAAGCGGTCATTGCCGCCATTGGATATTCATAACAAAACAAAGAAAAAAGAACAACAAATCTAAGTATCAAATTAAAAATAAGAATTTTAGTCTCTATGTTTGTCTGATCTCGTATAGCTCTAAAACGACGGTACAGATTTTAATGATTCTTGGCATATCAGTAATTTATTTAATGGGCCATAGTCTAGGATACTTTTCATTATAGGAAATGAATCTATTTTTGTGGGATAGGAAACAAAATTTTATATGAATATAAAAAAAAATCCACACCTAAAACAATGAGGTTGGTATATGTACACGTAAGGTGTAGATTATCTGACGCGAAGCATATGTACATTGAGATCACAAAATAACTCTATCTATGGTCCATTTAGGCTTTGCTTGGATGTGCTAAGAACTTAGGTTAATTTCCAATATTTCGATGTATGGGAAATCTCTTGTTTCAACACAAAAATACAAACAAATACTTAGTAGTTTAATAGCCTTATAGCCTAAGTACATACTTGAGATTGTCCATATAAAATTCTCAAGGCCAATACACCCTTAATTATGGTACATAGTAATGGGCTGTGGGTAAACTTCATAGTCGCCATAGACATATGCCAATTTAATTATACGTACTATGTCATTAAGATATATTCCGCTACACCTCTCACATCGTGACACCGATTTACTGCGTCGTGATACTAATGTACTCTGTGGTCGTGAATGATGACATACTATTAATTTATTCATCAAGTATTACGAAGAAAATAATATCGAGTCGTACTTACACTTCTAATTTAGTTGTTTCAGTTGCATGTTGACGAAAGTTTCAGATTTTTCTCCTACTAGTCGACGCGGAATAAGTTTAAGCTGTACATTTTTACACTTTTAGTCTTAGCACAAACTCTATGTCTGATGTTATGGGTAAGGGCATGATAAGACACCGCCCAGCTTTTATACGCCGATTTCACGGCAACTGGTATAATGGGGGAATCAGTCAGACTGTCAATAAGGACAAAGAGTTTTGTATTGTTTTATCCTAATGATAAAACAAATTAATACATCATCTTTGCGTATTCATTGGGTACTGTACAACTGTTATTGATTGGGACTGTTATGATATTTTTTATTTGTGGCATTTTTTAGTTTTAATGGTTATTAGACTGTGAAACTTTAAAGCTAAATAATAAAAAAATAACTATATTTTATAAAATATAATGTGTAAATATAAAGTGTAATGTGCAATCAACGTTATAATTTTTGTATATTTCTTAAACACGTCAATTCATATTAAAGCTTCTCACAATTAGCACTTTTAGAATAATTAAGAGGATATTTAAATAAAATTTATTACGAATAAACTTCGACTTTTAGGTAAATAAATCTATTGGCAATTTAGAATCCTATATTACCGATTTTTGTCTAGTTCGCAAACAGAATAATGATCGCTAAGCTCCTGAAGTTTATACAAACGTTAGTCTCTTTATCAGTTAACCACGAGTATGTTGTTGCTGGGTTAATTGGTTAAGACTCGACACTCAACGGCTCACAGGTGATATATTTATTGTATTATAGACCCACAACGATAAACAAGTAGTGTTGATATTGACTAAATAATGCTTTTTTTTCTTCCTTATAATTCAACAAACTGCTCAAGGCAAAATTTTTCAATACATTTCAATATAGTATTTTTTCAATGTAAGGAATATAACACCACCTATCAAAGCTTATCATGTTTTTGAAGTATCGTCTCGTCAAAGCAAGCATATTGTGCGACTATCACCTCGATGCTTGAAATTGATCAGAAATTACATGATAAGTAATAAACAAAGTAAACGATTTTTTAGATATTAAGTTATAATTTCATATTGGTAAACCGGAAGTAGCATATTTATATGTATGTGGTTATTTTCCGTAACTTAATTAACTAGATTAAAATTTAAATGAAATGAAAATGAAGTAAGTTCAATTAAGTTATAATTAATATTTACGCATAATGTAGTCGTACCGCGAAGTTGGACACTTCACTACGGAAACCCGTTACGTAAAAGTGTATTAATACTGTGTTGTTATAGTCGTTTTTGTTATTGTTTAAAACGTAGAAACTGATGGTACAGTCGATATTCTGATTAATGGTCATTCCAAAAAGAATATTCAGTCTTATTGGATGTCGGTCACAAGCTATTTAAACATTAAAGTGAATTATCTGAAAATAAGCGTGTATATCTAATGAGTAAAAGAGTAATTTGAGCAATGTACCTATTTAACGTTGGAAAATTCAAATATCCACTCTTAGATTTAGCATTTGATTTAGTAAAAATTTTTCAAAAATGTGTTGGTAAAATAGAAACTGGTTTGTAATTAATACGATCTGATTTATCACCGGATTTAAACTGAGGAATGATTTTGCTATACTTCATTGGATCCGGAAAAAATACTTAAATCAACACATTGATTAAAGATTACAGTCAGATGTGGTGCTATGACATCTGTTACATTATTTTTAATTTTAACAGACATTCCCCACAGTCCACTACTTTTTTTTTATCTTTAGTGACTGAAAAGTTTTAACTACATCTGATATTGTATTATGTTTAAATTCAAATAAAATATTACATTCAGTAACGAATTTTCTTAATAAGGTATAAGATTCTACCAGCGATGAAGTTAATTAATTGGTCAACGTAACAGATATGTTTTGAAATTCATTTTCAAAACCGGTTGCTACCTCTTTATCAGAGGTGATTTTATTGTCATTTATCACTATTTCATATTTCAGGTTGCTTGATTATTCTTACCGATCTCATTACTAATAACGTTCTAAGTTGTTTTAATTTGAATTTAGATTTTTCTCTAGTATATTGATTTTGAAGTGAACGCAAACTGATTTAGAATATGACTTTACCTATTCAGGAAAAGACAAATAATATTAATAAAATGCCTTTTGGAGTGTATTTCACTGTGGGGTGACTAAATTAATCGCACAAATATCCTACACTCCAAATTCATTTTGAGAATGTTTGAACGTAAGCAATGTTTTTTTTTTAATTTAATTTAATTTAAGCTTTACGTTTATTAAGTTTTGAATATTTTCATAGTTTTGTTACCGAACAATTTAGAAAACGTTATAAACGAAAAGTATAGTCATTTTAAAGGCCGTAACTGTTTGCATTTTTTGTGATAATAGCCGACAGACAAGCAGGCGAAAACCCTGATACGTTGCAACCTAACACTGATATGTTGTCGGTCAGGAATGAGAAGAAAGTAACAAAGAAAGTACTGGCTTTCAAGTCTCCAACCGGAACGTGATGAGTCTATGGCTGCTGACTCGAGCAGGAGGGTGAACTGGCCAGGCAGGCTTCACAGGAAGATAATAATACCAATAATATATATATATTTTGTTAATGTTAATAGCCGACAAACGAGCAGACGAACCTCCTGATGGTAAGTGGTCACCGTCGCTCATGAACATCAGCAAAATAAATGGTATCACTGATGCGTTGTCGGCCAGGAAATGAGAATGTAAGAAAGAAAGAACCAAAGAACTGGCTATCAAGCCCCAAGCCGGAACACGATATTAATGACCACTACCATCAAGCAGACTGGCGTCTGTTGCTTCTTACGACACTGTTCTGCCAGCATGGGATTGGGGTGAGTATTCTAGGCCGCCCCAATACGTCCAATTATTATTTCTTTCGGTGTAATTCGTTAATATACATAGTAAAGTACAAAAAATGTATGGTGCAGTCGAAGTTTTAAATAATGAATATGCAACAAATCGGATATTGCGTTATGACACTATTAAACGACATTCCTTTCTCGAAACTAAATAATGAAGATATTTCCAGCGTAACTAACTTTATCTTTGTAAAAACATTAACTACCAGAGGATGTGCATTTAAATTCAAACTAAATACATATTTATAACATGCATATCCTTAAGAGATATGAAGCCGACCCATGGAGATTACGTATAAAGTGTTTAGCTTTAAATATTCAGAAGGGTAAATAAGATTTTAAATTTATATAATTAATGGGACATTTCTTATGTAAGTTAAGGTCGAAGCCACCGTCGATATATTACAATAAGGAAGTTGCGAATTTATCAGTCTTCATTTACATTTTTGGTTTATAGCCGATACACACGATCATTCCTATATTTATCTATACTAATAAATAAAATTGGAGTGTCTGTTTGTAATATTAAAATAACCGCTTTTTACTTCATGCATATGAATGTATATATGGTACATATGCCAAAATAACATTTTTTACAATTTTTGTCTGTCTGTTTGTTCCGGCTAATCTCTGAAACGGCTGAACCGATTTTGACGGGATTTTCACTGGCAGCTAGCTGATGTAATGAGGAGTAACTAAGGCTACTTTTATTTCTACTAAATAACTTTTTTGTTAAATTCCCCGCGGACGAATTCGCAGGCACAGCTAGTATAAAATAATAACGGTTCGCCCTGGTTCCTTCGGATCTAACAATTTTATCTGTCTTAGAATATACTATGTAGGTATAATCCATGCTAATCTCCAAATAGTGTAAAGTAAAGTGAATAACACCATGACTCTAGTTAATTTAGGACAGCTGAACGAATGAAATTCTATGCAGTAGTTTTACTGATCGCGTACAAATATGAAGAAACTTGGTGGTAACATGGTTCATATGTATAATTACTGTAAACAACAACTGTGGACGACTGTCTCAAATATGGATTTACTTATTTATTATTATTATTATTATTTTTAAGTTATTATAAGCGTTAGTTAGTAGCTTTTAGATTCATGTTAATTTATTCGTCAGCGAACTGCGATGCGTGCAATAAGCGAACTCAACAATTTTAGGCTAGAAAAGGATAAGTGTAGGTGCAGTAACAGGTTGAACTCAAAATATGCTAAGTTCCTAAAGATCGAGAGAGGGAAGGAAGTTTTAATATATTCTTAACGTCTAAGAAATATAATATGACGATAATAAATGCATAATAGTAATTGTAATATTTACTTTTTGTCGTTACTGTTGTTTTTTTGCAATGTATTTATTTCATTTTAAAAACGACTATTTGACAAAATTTTAATTAAAACATAAGCAGTTGCTCAATAGCGCAAGACTAATCTAACTAAATGTCTTCATGGAGTATGATAAATGAGTCGTCTAACACTAACTTTGGAATCACTTCAATTTCAAGACTGAGGTTCCGATCAAAGCTTAACCTACATTTCTCTTCGTTCCAGCACATTTGCTGGATATTCGTGTTTTATCTAAATCACATATGAATAGAAAATGTAAAAGAAACGAGACTATACGTTTAGCGAATGCAATTGAGTATGGTGTGGATCAGCGCTTTGAATTTAGACACGCGATGCTAATATGATGTAGGCAACTAGACATATAATGCGATAAAATAAATATATTATATGCCAATTAATATCTTTACTGGAATATATTTTTTTAAATAACTCAGTTCTTAAAAAAATATTCAAATAAATATTATTTACATACGAGTATTACGAAAAAAAAAAATGTACAGGATACGTAAGCGATAGATTTTAAAGTGAGAAGTAATCATTTGTGTATTTACAGAAATATCATTTTTATTGGACACTAACTATTATGCCTAAACATTATCGTCCTTTAGTAACTTACCAAACGATTAATATTTGTAAAAAAATATCCAGTTCCAACATCGACATAACATAGTAACAGTTAAGGCCAAGAAACTAAAGCTACAAATTTTAATCAAAGTGATTAAATTAAGATTAGTCTGTATCTTCTGTAAGCTACGATAAAATATTAAATTAAAAGATATAAAGCTTAATATTGCTCGCAGGCAAAGAAATGAAAGTAAATTTAAATACCAAACGATAAGGCCTCGTCTCCGGCGTCTGCATCGTACGAAACAGATGCTGAATAATTTACTGAGTTTCACTTTGAAGGGAGACTTTTAGCTGAGCCGACTCAGTACATTTACCCAAGTTTTGCTCAGAAGTGAATTCAAAGGTATACAATTTTTGATTTGGTAAATATTTCACAGTGACAAGTAGGGCGTTAAGACTCAACTGCCTTTTGTCGAACAAGCAAATTGTTTAACGTTGTTGTCGCCTGGAGGAAAATTTTTCGTTACATTTAATTCTATTTTTTAAAAAAGGAAATATTCGTTATAGTTTTGAAAAGTTTTTTTAATCATAGCCTACGTTTTCATTTGTTTCAAGACGGAGTCGGCTTCAATTAAAAGAATGTAAGAAAGTGTGTCGTATCAAAAGAATGCTTTGTTCATGAAGAAAACATTAAAAGTGTGGGAATAAAAGAGTAGTGCGAGACGTTTCGTAAAAATTCCATAGACTACACCTCGATCTTACGTTGTTACAACAAAGCATTCAAGTTATTAAGTTTTAATTTCTTAAACGACATTGATATTGAATAAATTTTTTTTTCTTCAGACTAAATAGCAATTATAAGTAATCGAGTTCTAGATTCATAACTCAAGAGGAATGTCAAATGTAGTTCCTTGATTAAAATAATATTTAATAAATAATTTAATCTTAATCATAAACGTCATAGCATTACTTACATATATCATGACCGGCATCTCATCCGTGACGCTTCGTAATGTCCGCTGGTCCGTTAGCGGGTTTGTCGGCTACAGCTTCTTAAGCTAGTCACTAACTCGTCACGTGGAGTGCTCTCTATTTTATTACGGACTATTTGAGGGGTAGGATTCAATGTGTTAGCATAAATGATGCCAAATCATCGGGATTATCAATTGTAATGGGTGTACCATAGGGCTCGATTCTATGTCCATTCCTTTTTCTAGTTTACATTAACGATTTCCTGTATTTTGTTAGCAATCATGCGGGCATTGTCCTATTAAACATCTCAAATATTTGAGGCATCTTAAATATATTAAAGAAATAAATAAAATTTTGACGATGTTAACAGTACTTTGTCGCATGTATCACATTGGATTACTATAAACAATAAATTGTTTAAACCTAAAGTTTTAAATCCTAAAAAAACGGAGGGTATAGAGTTTTCACTATCAAGTGTACAAAAAGTAGGCAAAATCCTGAAATTAAATAATGAAACACCGACTATGGAAAAATTCGTAATTTTTTTGTTGTCACCTTAGATCGTAAACTTCAATAGGGCGCCCATATGTCGGTTCTCGCAAGTAAACTTAGGTAACTTAGGTTTATTTACGCTATTAGAAAAATAGGACTGATTACGGATATAGAGACAGCTAGAATTGTTTATTTTGCCTATTTCCATAGTGTTATGTCTTATGGTATCCTAATGTGTATATATATATATATAGATTAAATAATAATATTTAGATTAAAGTCACGTGAGTATTTAAAGGAAAAATTTAATGAAATAGGTGTAGTCACCATAGCCTGTCAATATATTAATAGTTATTTAGTATTCATTCGAAAATTTAAAAATGTACAAGTAGAAAAGTGATACACGCAATCATGAAACAAGAAAAAGGCATAATTTGGTAACGCCTTCATATTCTCTTCAAAATGTTTAGCGTTTTTTATGGGGCTTAGAGTTCGTTTTTACAATAAGGTTCCAAGGTTGATATGTGAGTTACCTATTGGAACCTTTAAGCGACGCGTTAAAGCACAGCTCATGGATATAGGATATTGAGGTAAAGATTAATATATTAATGACAAGGACACCTAGAAAAAACAGTACCAAAACCCGTTTCGCATAGGCTAAAACTTATTTTGTAATTATTATGTGTTGTTTTAAAGGATGTGCTGAGTTTTTTTTTTGTCATTTCTTTTTCTCAATGTTAAAGAACCTGTTCGAACCGATTGTAGAAGTAAAAAATTTGGTAAAAAAGTATATTTACAGAATACTTAAATGATTAAACGATTTAAAATTCGATATTAAAAGTATTCCGTCAAATACATGTAACACTGGTACTTGAAAACTGATAAGAGATTGTACAAGTTGGAAAACAATTTTGGCATAAATATATTGCTTACATTTTTCATACTACTTCAAATCATTGTGTGATTGGGTACTCATAATCCACATTATATTAATTATATGGCAGTTTATTATAATGAATTCATTATAATATTCGCTAATTAACCTCACTAACGTAACGCAATTTAAATTATTGACTTAGTTATCAAATGTAAAATAAGCATAAGCACTCCCAATTGGTTACCATAAGAGAGGCTTTCTAGATTTAAGAAATCCCTGAAATGTATTTACCTGCGAATAAGTTGAATTGAATAACCAAAATATATATCGGTAAGAATTAAGCTTTACAAGTCGGATTTACTTGTTACATTCCTTGAACGGGAATATTCACTTTGATTATTTTGCGTAACGTAACATAAGCAGCATAACTTCGATAATAACAAAATAAAAATTAAAATGTTTTTATGGCTATTATAACTATTGCACTAAAAGGCAAGTAATAATAAATGAAATAGTTTTCTTTATTTACCCGTTAGGGCGTTAGAATAAGCCATCTTTATAATGTAGGTACTAGCTTTCCGTTCCGACATCGTTCGGGATCAACAATTAATCATAATACACATACACTTGATAGATATATAGGCTATGTTCTTTTGGAATAATGTATCTTTCAAATGGTAAAAGGAGTTTTCAAATAATTGTCGTGGTTTCGGAGATTACTTTCCGCATATACTCACTCATTCTTTCTTTATAATATAAATATCGATTTTGGCATGTAAAAACTCATCCTCTCTATTTCCGATAAAGCTTTGGGTAAAAAATTTTGCTATTAAATTACATTTTTTAACAGGAGTTTAATGTACGCGCTGCAAGTAGGATTATGTCGAGTTCAAGCTCGACATATGGATTTTATATTTATGAACTTGTAGCCTCAAGCTTAATTATTCTTATTCTTTTTTCTTTCTTTCTTTCTTTCTTTCTTTCTTTCTTTTTTATCTTCTTCTCTTTCCTGACCGGTAGCGCATTAGTGATACCTTTGGTCTTGCTGATGTCCTTGGGCGAGGGTGACCACTAACCATCGGGTGGCTCGTCTGCTCGTTTGACGGCTATTGACATAAAAAAATTATTCATAATGAAAACATAACTAAATATGACCTGACAAGTCTCATTCTATACCTAAAATTATAGTTTTTAGTACCAAAAATAATAGTTACCTATGTAGGTGATAAAAAATAAAAATATGGCTAGTAGCTAGGAAGTTATAAGCTGTGTCAGACATTCAGTGAAATGTTGAATATTGGCACCAATTTTAAATTATAATTCGTTATAATTCATATCGATAAGTTGCATTATGTATTTGGTTTTCCTTAGATGTATATTGATTTATGAAGTTAGCTTTATTTATTTTTTATAATACCCATATAAATTTATGAAATTACTGATTCTATTTGGTTTTTCACTATCCTAATTAGATGATCTCAATGTTTATCTGCTATATCAACAATGTATTGTTGGGTTATCTGGATTTGATTTTCCAGTTAGAGCTTTCCACAAAGCGTATTGCTAGTACTAAAGACTCCCATTAAATTTTTTAAAATCAATACGACTTGTTCAAAAATGTTGTATTAAGTATTTAAAATAATTGTAAGAAATTATTATTAAAGTAAAATATTCCTAATTTATTACAGGTAAGAGACAGTCAGTATACAGACAATTTATCTAGATACAATACACCTCAAAGACTGATAATAGCAGTATCACAGATAGTTATAGAATCTATATATTAGAAGTTACGAAATAAAGGGCGTATTTGCTGTTATATTAGACCCGACCTACTTTATCCTCGTAACACGATTTCATATAACGCTTACGTGATACTCACGACGCGCCACAGCCGCCAAAATGAATAACAATATACCTACATACATTGTATAGCGGTAAATTGTAATTTTTTAAACATTACGATTATTCTCAATCAAATAAATTATAACAAACGACCTTCTAGCTTTTGTAGGCATAAGCTTCAAAAACCAAAGTTTTACCATAGTGTGAATTGGCTAAAGTTTAACAATAGGCAATGGTAAATGTCAAGGACAGTGTTTTTGAATAAACGACCAAGGTTACCGGAGTTCTAAATAAACTTTATGAGGTTAAGGTTGTATAGTACATGAGGTTGTAATATTATAGAAGGATGAATAGTTGGTTTCGATGGCACATTTCCAGTCGCCTTATATGTAAGATACGCGTAAAAGGAACTACGTATTAGCAGAACTTAACTTTAGGTGGGTATTTAGTGTAAAAGTCTGCAGTGTGGATTACTTGGTTACTGCTGCCGATGCCTAGTTCTGGGAATGTAATAGACATTCCTGATCTGTTTAGAGGCAAAGAAGGAATTTTGCATTGAGTTTTCAACATTTTTTTCATTGAACGGTTACGATGGAACGATAGGTCCAAGATAAAATCGATTTGCGTTTGGGAAGAAAAATGATAATTAAACTCCAACATATATCTGCGTATAGCCGTTGAGCTTAAAAAAATCTCTATTTTCAAAAAGAAATATTTACGCATTTACGTAATACATAGGGGTGAACCTTCTTTACACTCATTATTCATGACAAGAGAGATTTGACTTTGTTTTCTGATAATTTTAGTGGTGGTATAATATAAAAACTAAACGTAAAAAGTGCGGAGCTCAACGTCTTTTGAGAATTTAAAGTGATCAACTGCGATGAGCAACTTTTTTTGTATGTTTTCAGTTGTAAAATGTATCCAAGAAACGAGTGGTCAATGCGGTGAAGTAAAAAGTTGTGTCCAAAACGAATTGTTGCCGATGTTCACCAATGATTAACTTTAACGGGTTGATGTTCTTAATTAAAAATGAACAGGGTAAAACTCGTTACCCTATATACCATTTTATAGTACCTACATACATATATTTTGTTTCTTACTTAAGATGCTTAATGTCATGCAGTGAGGAATCTGGGGGGGNNNCACTTAAAATTTTTGGATAAAATAAAGTTGTTTATATGCTATTTACTTCCGTCAGTTAATTTCATTGGCTCGTCACAAGTTGTTTACAAAAGGTTTGATGGAAAAGTTCAAAACTGCTCTACTACTTTAGGTTCTTGCTGAAAGGGTCTACGTATTTGAGTTTTATTACTCTCAAGCGTCGTTCTCGATATTAATATTTGTACATTAGTGGTTACACACACAGACTAGCCATTTTGCGCACTGAATTTTGGAAGTAAATAAACGATAAAACAGAATTTATGTATCTTATGCAAGGTAAATTTTGAAAACGACGTTTGCTTATAATGTTCTCCATTTCGGCAGCTCATTCAGGTTTCAGTGCTTCGCTGTTTCGCATGTCTCCGTAATAACCTAAGTAAATTTCTACTATTCTTTGATGTTATAGTGTTATAATTGAAATATTAAAGGATGCTGAAAAGAAAGTCTAGAAATCGCCATGATTTTGATTATCTAATTAGAAACTGGAACGAAAAATTAAACGTGGGCGAAAAATTAAAAACAAAATCAAAAAATAGTAAAAAAGATTTATTTTTATGCTTTTTTTTATTGACAATATGAAATTTGATCAAACAAGTAAACGCAGCTTACATGATGTTGACGATTGTGTTATTTCTTGATCAGTGCGTTTAATATTTTTAACAATTTTCATGTCTCAACACAATCTTCATTATTCGATTATAACAATCGAATGTTAATCCATATGAAAACATGAAACATGGAGATCGTTGAGAAACATTAATTAAATAAATGTTGTGTTATTGCAGTTAGTCATATAGAGGACAGCTATGTGGAACGTGTACATTCATAATTCGCACTAGATAACCAAAAGAGCTGTAAAGACAGATGCTATCGCCAGCCGCCAGTATGTGACGCGGACACGGACAACGCGTCTGGCCGGACGCGGGGCCAGCCAACTTGGCATGAGCCATGGTTAATTTTATCGATTTGTTATGTCCGATTACTTTCTTGGCCCGATTTCTGCACTTATAAAGATTTCCGTTATTGGTCCTTGCTCTTGAAAACGTCTACATCATTGGGACAAAGATTATTGGAAACTTAAAATTCAAAGTTGTCACTACTTATAACGGTTACAAAGTTGGGAAATATATATCGTGTTCGTGATGTATTTTCATTTTTCCTATTAGCTTATTAATTAAATGTCTGCATGGAATATAATTTGTGAAATTAAATTTTGGAATTACAAACGAGTTTTTACGTATTATAAGATTGTCTAAATTAATTGTTTAAATTTAAATTAAACACAACAGACTTGGCAGGAATTGAAGTAGTTTACCCAAATCCAACCAATACCTGTATAATTTTATATTCGTATCATCCTATATTATTAACATTTGTTTTAACGTAAATATTGCTTTAAATTAAATTACTGTATTTTTACCCATAGGCTCTACCGACATTTTCTTCTTCAGAATATAAATTCGTTTCGTGGAATACATTTCAAAGTCTTAAAGGTAAACGAAATTCCGATAGCACCCTCGTTACCGCCATCGACAAACCTACAAGCTTGTAGTCACTAAATAACTGATGGGAATTTTGCTTTAATGCGACGACGAGAGCACTTAAATACATGTTATGTTACATTTCTCTTAATGTTTTAATTTTTTTTATTCATAACAAAAAAAAAAAAACAGTTGATGAACAGAGCAAAAAGGTGCCGCGGTAAAGAACAACATTTTTTTGTTATTGATTACACAGTGTTTTCTTTTCACGTAATATATGTATTCCATATATATGTCACAACAAACAACAGTTTGTCGTTGGTGTATTGCCGAAACAATCACAAGTACCTATGTACTTTATGTTTTTAGCAGCGTATTACCGGGCTGGGGTTTCGTTGTAATTGAGGAGTCTTAGTGCATATTCTTTAACGCTGCTCTCATGTGGTAGGGCACCCGAGGTAAGCGACGGAATTCCTTTTGCTGTCCAAAGGCATCTGACATATCTTAAAGATTGTTTGTTATCTAATGGTAACTGGGATCAAAGGCTTAAAAGGCTTTCCAAAACACAGAAGCGCTCACGAAGTTTTCCCGCACTCGGAGTTGCTTAAATTAGCCTATCATTTATGATTGATGGAAAAGCCTTTAGAAGATGTTGCATTGATAGCCAGTGGTATAAAGTCTCTGAGTACCTGTATTTGCTGCGACTATCCCGTTTGGTTTGTAGATGCTTCTTCTAGCGATGTCAGGAGAGAATTTATAATATGTAGTTAGTTTTAATAATTAGGAGGAAAATTAGTCTAAGAACAGGTCGTAGCTCGTACCACTAATAATATTAATTACATAATAATAATACTGATAATATAATCCTTACGCGAAACCCTACCACCGAGCAGGCTGGCTTCTGTCGCTTCTTACGACACCCTTTTTTACCAGCATGGGATTGGGGCGAGTATTCTAGGCGCCCCAATACGGCAATACAATATGTTTGTAAGGTGTTCCCGCTTACTTATAATGTTTGAGTCTTGGTGAGTGAATAAGCTAGATTGAATTATACCAGTGGTCCCATAGCAGAGATAAAACTTGACAATATTTTTCAAGACCATTCACACTTGTTAAACTTCAGTCTTCCGTCCTTCGAGATTACCTAAAATATATATCTGATTACAAATAGCAATCCAGAGGTCGATATTCGTTGAATTGTCACAGATTAATATTTAGCATACTATATTTCACTACTACATAAAATAAAGTTAAACTACGAAATAATTGCCTTGAAATACAACTCAAAAAAAAAATGAAGTCAAACAAAAATCACAGCTCAAACAGATTATAGTTATATTATAACAGTATTATAGATAGAGCAGGGAAGCCAGGCTTCCAACTGTCCTTCGGTTAAAAAGAGAGAGAAGATTGCGGTACTTTTTCTATTTCCCTCTTCTCGCGCATGTGCAATTGGCGAAAAAGTTAGCATTGTAAAACGATTCCACGGTTTGTTGTTGTAATTGAATTTCTGCGGTTGATAATATGTTTATAAAATGACAAAACGTGTGTAATTTGTAAATTGTTTTAATTTAATTATTTGAAAAACAAGTTGTTCTTTAATATGCATGCGTTAGTAGAGAGAGACAGATAGGGTACCCCAATCTTTTTTCTCTTTCTAACCGTCTGACGTTTCCGCTTACAGGCAGCCGTATGTCTACCCTACTCTATGTATAATACTTCCATGGTTTTACAATGACAGTATGACTTTAATTTAGTTAATATCATAAACTTAATATACTAGCGTAATATAATAAATAGGTTTATGGTTAATACATTTGTGACACATATCATATATAAATTATACCTATCTACACTTCTTCTTCGTATTAGCTTAAAGTATGCTAAATTTCATAATACTCCGTTTGCGTAATATGCTTAAAAAGGGACGTCAAGTTTTCTCTTTACGTATTTATATACAGACTATATTCATTTATTGGTAGTCATGATAGTGACGTACCATCTTTACATATTAATGTAATCACTCGGCGATTAAAGTGCTTAATAAGAATGATCTGCATTTATGGGCAAGCTCGTTTGATTGTCTAGTTATTGGTAATTATATTTTAAAGTTGTGTAAAATGTGTACGTTGTAAGCTTAGTAAGTATTATCTCAGTTCACGATACAAATCGTTGGCTGCTTAACTTTAATTCGGCTATATCGAAAACATCGCCGTTGTATAGCTATAAGCTAGGATTTGCACCGAAATTGATATTTGAGGCCAAGTGTGTATAAAGTAGTAAGCTTCGCGATAACGGGTTACAATTATTATTTAACTATATGAATAAATGTAACTACATGAACTAATTTGTTCCAGTTCTGTAACTAAATATACGTATCAAATACTTATCTAGGTTTGTAATCGTTTCTTCAATGAAAAATTGGAATGCTCCAAAAGATCAAAAAATATTCAGGTCGTTGCGGCTAACAGAAACTTTCAAAGTATTTGTAAAACGCAATGACGGCCTGGTGGTATGAACTTCGATTTCACGAGGGCTCGAGTTTAAATCCTGTAACTACATAAATTTTTTTGAAATTTAATTCATATTAGATATTCATGATTATTATGAAATTAATTTCTTTTTGTGATGGGTCGATCTTGAAGCACACTTGATTGTCCGAGTTATCAATCTCAAATCGGTGAATGTAGTGGTTCTATATGCCACATATTCTGAGCGGGGAGTGTTTAGATTTCAGTTCAGAAATTGGACAGTTTAGGGTTCTGATAATAATGATGCTGATAATGATGGTCACAGTTAAAAGTATTTAAGTATGAAACAGTTCGTTTTTAATTTTAACCCTAAGAAACAATAACCATATCAGTGTCTAGGTGCTCTTAGGACTCCATCGCTATAATCGCTCGGAGCGAGTACAATAATCCCTAAATCCTTAATAGCAGTAACAAGAAATGCAGATCGTAGTAAATGTACTGGAAGTACCTGCACTACTGAAATATCTTAGTAGAAGTTGCAATCAGTTGTGATAAAATTGTTGTAACTACTGAAATCTTAACGTCTACATAATATATATATAAAAAAATATAACAGACAATATATCAGAAATATTTTTTATATCGTATTCTTTTACGAGAGTTTTTTAACGCTTAACACAGGTAGTACTAAATAGTTCATCAAGGTATTTTTACCGTGGTAGATGTTATTTAGGTTTGAACCGTGTAATGAGTATTTAGCTTAATTTGTGAATGTGATAACATTTACTTATTATTAGTCGAAATCATTGCCAACGCCCCCTTAATCCATCCTTGTCTTGGGAATTAAATTTTGTCTGAAACCCCCTCGCTTTAAGTGGAAATATGACTACGCCCATGTGACTTATAGTAGTGTTTTAGTTTTTGACATGTTGCACAGGCGTCATATAAGTCAGTTATGTTTTCGTTTTATTAATAATGCCGACGTAATAGGATTAGTTATTCTTTAACACATTCCATTACCTAAATTAATAATTTTCTATATTCGAAATTGAATTATACAACAACTTTGTAAACAAAACTTAACTCAATATAAACAGTGACGTGTGTATCGAATGAGCATGAAATGGGTTACCGGACTGTAAATTTATCTAAGAAAAGTTTTCGTTTCTTACAGAAATTTAAGGACCCAGGAAAATGTGTCATAACGGACGAATAATTGTCATACATCATCATTAATATTGTTCACCTTGGGAAAGTAAATAGATAAATCTAATAACAAATTATTATGCTTACCAAATATTGTCTGGACTGAATAACAACATTATAATTCAGTACATGACAGAAAAAATATTTCACATGTATATTAACAATAATTATATATACTCCATGGTTAGCTCGTAAACATGGCGCAGAATAAAAAAAAATTGTGTTAGGTTCACCAACATGCTTGGTAGTAATGCTTGGCCATTCTAGAAATATTGTCATCAAGTGCATGATATGGCCTACTTTCTAACAATATTACCAGCAAACTTATTGCAGCCACTTATTATAAAAATGTAAGTAAGGCCAGTTTAGAAGCACCATTAAGTATTATGATTATTTCAAAAAATATCAGTGATTTAACTAAATGTCTTAGAGCCAAATAATAAATCGAATAACTAAAATGTAAGGAATCCGAATAATAGCTAAGAACTTTTCATTATGGTTCAACTGATAAGCAACTGATAAGCTTGCCAAGTATGCCAAACTCTGTTTGGCCAACTCGATGAATTCTTCTCGGTTTTATAAGATGGTTTATAGTAAATAATATTCACATTAAAGCCCACAATGCAGCAGTTGTAAATTCTGTGACGTTGTGTAAGTGACATGTCATTTGGAAAATTAGAAAAGTGCGCGCTGATCTATTGATCGGGCGGCTACATTTTAGCTACATGTCACATTTAAGACTCATTGCAACTGCGACAGATATACTGTTAACAAACAAACATTTCAATATACACTTCGAAATATATTTATCATAATTAAATAGAGATATTATAGAAAGATTCGTGCCCGTCACTAGGTCTTTAACGAGTAGCAATAGACAATACATAATCAAGATTTCATGATTTTAAGTTTTGTAGAATTGTAAAATAATGAAAAGTAAATTATTTATACAAAATTGAATGAATCCTATTTTTGAGATGTAGTAGGTACTTACTGTTTAATGTCACGTATGTTAGATGAAAAACGGATTCTTTATAAGATAACTGTCATGTCCGTCGGTTTGTCTAAAACTTAATTCTAGTTAATACCAAAAACCCGATCTTTATAAAAATCCCTTGCTTTATAATTGAAGAAGTTAATCTTTTGTTCTCAGAATAAATGCGTTTACTTCTATTTAAAATCTCTAGTTCCTGCACTTACTGACATTTCTTCACGACACGATATAACAATTCTGATTCGTTAAATGCTGGCACGTGTATTGTTTACAAATGTGAATAGTCTTGAGGTAATACAATAATTTCAAAAACATGTCGAAATTAGAGTTAAATAAATAATTGTTATGTTTACATTGTCCAATTTCGTTGCATCGTTCAAATTGAAAGGTAGATTTGACTGTATACTTGATATAAATAATAGATTTGATGAGCAGAATTATTAAGGTAGTTCTGTTAAAATCGAAAACATATTTCGGAGTGTACTCATATGGACGTAAGTGTTTACTTAAGACTACAAGTATGCTTACAATTTTTTTTAATTATCGCTATGTAGATTACAGACTGTCAACAATTTGGATGTCATTGGTTTCGTAGATTTCCGGAAATTAAATATTCTTTATATCCTGACATTTTCGTGTTCGTGTGCGTGTTGGTGGGACTTTGCACACGTCCGAGCCGCAGCCGCTTTAGTGCGAACAGAGAACGGCGGAACAAAATAGTGGGATTATACATATATTCGGTTTTTGAGAAGCAGATAATGCAACATTAATTAGACTTTACTTCGCAACTCTAACTGTCAACTCCTGCCATGCCTATTATAGTTAGGGATGGGTAAAGATAAGTAAAGATACGGTGTTGGTACAGATATCGATAAATACTTACGATACTTTTGGATTTTCTCGACGTTTATATTTAAGTTCGCGTAGATCCCAAATAATAGTGTTGTACTTTACGAATATTTTACTTTTAACGAATATGTAATACAATGTGATAATTGTGTTTCTCTCCCGGCAGAGAAGGGAGGGGATGTAGAGGCCTGTCTCACTACGAAACCTGGCGATTTATATGCTCTGCTACATAGTAACGTAATGTTAGTTACGTGTATGTTACAATAATGATGATAGTTACTACTATGTTAGTGATAGGTGAGTTAGAACGAGTGAAGATTCCGGTTACATTTAGACTCGTCGAATTCCAAGTGTTTATCCTCACTCTAATTTACGACACCGTTGATATCTCTCTGAATGGTTTCAAAATCGTTGATGCCTGCTATATCTCTGAATAGTTTTACACTATCGGCAAGCATGAGGGACGTTGCTGATTTGATTACAAATTACAAAGCTTAATCATTATCAAAAATTTTGAAAGTTCGAGCGTACTGCCTTGGCTTACGCAAGAACAAGTTTTGTACGAATCACTCCGAAACCCAGAGATCTGAACGTCCTGGGTTCAATTTGTGAAATTATAACATTTAAAATTTAGGTATGATGTCCATGGCCGAGAATCTGATTTATTAATCAGTACTATTGTACAGCATTATGGAGTCGATCGAAGGCTTTCTTGAGTGTTATATGGACGTGCTAAGGACAGCTAATTTAAAAATGTGTAGCAATAGCTGCTCAAAGATGCAAGAACAATCTTTACCTACTAGTGAAGTTATTCCATGGAGCCCTGCAGAGTAATGCACTTTTAATCGCCTTAATTAATTAATACTGAAAGTAACCTAAAATTTACCAGCTAAAAATCGAACTGTTAAATTTCAGATATTCCGCAAATGTATGGCGGTCTTTTGACCTTAAGCGAATTCTACTATCTCACACGATTTAATATAACATTTTGAAAAATCCTTGAACTCCGACTTGTGCCATACATACTGAATTAAATGTACGGCTATAAATTACATATACGTGCCAGTAGATGTACCTAACTGTAAGGAATATTGGAACAAAGGACATCATACAGTACTGTGTACTATGTAACTCTGAATATGTTATGAGTACATTTAACGCTCTGTCTCATAGGATTGGCTAACAATTCTCGTATAACTTATCTTTAACCTATCTTTTATTAACCTATCTTAACCTATTTTATTAACCTATCTTAACCTATATTTATTCTTAACCTATTGCGGTTACGGATTTCTATGAATGAAAATGGTTACTCGGCATTAATTGGTAATGGATATAATTTGATACCAATCCATTCCAATTGTTATTCTTGTGTCTCTTTAACATGTGCACGATTTATTAATATGAAATGAAATTAAATGAAATGAAATAATATTTTATTCGAAGTTGGTTTTTACAAACACTTTTCGAACGTCAAACTACGCCATCGCTTCAACAAATCCCTACTGTGAGGGGTCTCGGAAGAAGAAGCGGCAAGAAACTCCCGAGGAGTTTTTTTCCTACTCACAGTTACAGAACACCCTTAAACTGGCTTAATATTAAACTCATGTCCAAGCAGTCTTATCCTGAAAGTAATCATCAAGTTTGTAATAATCTTTCCGCATAAGAACGCCTTTGACGTGAGTTTTAAATTTACAATATGGCATTTCTGACAATTCTAATGGAATTTTATTATAAATATTTACACATCTACCCATGAAAGAGCCACCAGTTTTGCTTAGTCTGAAATTTGGAACAATCAGTTTAGCCTTACTCCTAGTATTAATACTGTGAACATTACTCTTTCTAAGAAAACTATCAGAGTATTTTTTAACGTACATAATATTATCTAAAATATATTGTGATGCTACAGTTAATATATCAATTTCTTTAAAGAGATCTCTAAGGGAATCCCTAGACCTGAGGTTGTAAATGGCGCATACTGCTCTTTTCTGTAATATAAAAATCGACTTAATATCTGCAGTTGAGCTCCACAACAACAGACCATAACACATCACACTGTGAAAGTAGCTAAAATAAACTAATCTTGCTGTTTCTACGTCCTTTAAGAGCGTCACTTTCTTAACAGCGTAGGCAGCAGAGCTAAGCTTCCCTGACGAGATTTCAATATGAGGACTCCTTTGTAGTCGTGAGTCTATAGTGATTTCAAGAAATGTGGTAGAATTCACTATTTCAAGCTCTTCCTTATTTAAAACAATATGAGATGGCACTTGTCTAACATTTGGTAAAGTGAATTTAATACATTTTGTTTTCTTAGCGTTTAACACAAGGTTATTACATGTAAACCAGTGTAACACTTGCGAAACAGTATTATTTACATCGTCAAAACATTGTTTTCTCCTATCTACTTTAAAAAGTAAGGAGGTGTCATCAGCAAACAATACAGTTTTACACAAGGCGCTAGTGAAATAATGAAGATCATTGATATATATTAAAAATAGTAGTGGTCCTAATATTGATCCTTGGGGGACCCCCATGGTAATGTTTGCCCCTGGGGATTCTTTTCCATTGATAACTACTTTCTGAATATGCTTAGAAAGATAAGATTTTATAAGGCTAACTGATTGTGCGGAGACACCATAATGCCTAAGTTTATTCATTAATATATTATGGTCGACGCAATCGAACGCTTTTGAAAGGTCACAGAATATACCAATAGCATCTTGCTTGCACTCCCAAGCATCGAAAATATGTTTAAGGAGTGCTATGCCTGCATCAGTGGTATTTTTTCCTTTAGAAAAACCAAACTGATTAATGTGAAATAATTTATCGAAAAATGTGATAGTAGCTGATTGTAAATTATTTTTTCAAAGATTTTACTAAGGGCTGCTAAGATAGAAACTGGTCTAAAATTAGTGAGGTCGCTTTTATCACCAGCTTTAAATAGAGGAATTATTTTAGCATGTTTCATTAGATTGGGGAAACTACCATCTTCAATACATTTATTAAAAATAATACTTAAATGAAGCGCAATGGAATAAATTATTGGTTTTATTATAACTGTGGAAAGACCCCAGAGATCACTAAACCCACAGGACAAGTTATGGGGAGCTGTTGGCGAGTAGCGACGCCGTGGGTCTAAATGCTCACGGGGAACCCCCTGTTCCTCATCTTCTGTAGGCAGAGTGGAGGTTGAAAAACAGGTCCTCACTTTTCTGCTTGCCTTAACCGGCCGGTGAGACTGGACACTGATTGGAAAACTAAATACTCTAAGGTGAAAATGAAGGTGGAAGTGTCTAATAGCGTAACAGCGAGGAAACCCGCTCATAGGGATTAAGTCCTACGTTGATTGAGAAATCGGTGCCGCACCTCTCTATACCTTTAACTGTTCAAGTCAATGGTTACCTCAAGTATGTACTATGTGCCAATTAACGGGACCGGGAGTTCAGTGAGTGGCAAGTCAAGTGGCATTTTTTCAATTACTACACAATTTGAATGGTAGGTGTCAACAGTAGTCCATAGAAATTAGTTACCAATTCATCGTAAGTTCACCAAAAAAACCCAGTAACTTGTAGTTTTTTTCCTTTAATAATTACTGTACATACTGCTCCGGCGGGGAGTAAGTAACTTGGGATGTAACAGAAGTATGCACTCAAGGATGGTATTCGCCATGTTTACCTCTTTCTACTTCATTAAAGGGCCTCAAAGGAGTCTTTAAGTTTAGGACCTGTGTCTCCACGTAAGCCTTTCATATTACCGAGTACACTTATAACTTGAACTTATGAAACTTTAAGTTAAGTGCAGTAACTAAATAGTTGACTATTTAGTTGCACTGATTATAATAAATTGATATGTTCCTAATTTACCGAAAATGTAATAATCGATATCATATAATCATTTAAGTACATAATATTTTGTAAATACACTAATGCACGTAATTTTTTCCTTCTACTTTAGTTTCGAAAAGGAGCTTTAACATTAAGGAGAAGAAGCAGAACGAGAAAAATCAATTCTTGAAACAATGCGGCTGCTATTTCTAAACATACCGCGTTGGTTTTCCTGAAGCGAAGCGAGGCAAATGACGGGTTTCTAGTTCTGTATAAATTGACGGCTATCTGATGGTATTGCCTTGTTTTTTGTGTTCAATGGTAGATAAAAAAAATATCGCTAGCGGTGCAAATTGGCGAAAACAAGTGACAACACCCTAATAGTTCTGTGAATTCAAAATTTTAGATCATTTGGTCACAGTTTTCCAGTCTTAAATTAATAATATTAAACGTAATAGGAATTGTTAGTAGGCATGGCCTGTCTAGGGTTAAACTGATACAATGGGCCAAGTTACGTAATTTCAGACGCGGTTGGTACTTGGATGGATAACCGTTACTGGCAAAATATCATATTGCTATTGTGCTTCGGAAAACAGGCGCTAAGGCTTTAAGGCGCTAGTCACGTTTGGAGGCGTTCGTGCCATAAGAATTTGCGATACTCGAGTTAGCCACCCCCTTCGACCTTGATCGTTGGAAGTGGTTGATGCGAAGCGCGTTCAGTTGATAATAAATTATGATCGTAGTAATGTAGGATTATTCTTAGAAGGTTAGATATTTAAATAAGAATATCTATGAAATCATTTGATACAATTTTCGATTTTCATACAATATGGTAGTCTGAAAACAGATAAATTTCGCACGCAAGTAGTCAATCTGTACGTAAACTGGCGGACCCCTGAGACTTCGTTCGGATTGAACAGTAAATTAAACATACACGATTATTCAAAATTTTGTGTTTTTTTTGCTTAATTAGACATCATTAAGTTAACTGATATGATATGAATATGACCTATCATCTACGCTGTCACGTCTTCTCACTGCATACTAGTTTTCATTAGGATCGGTCAAATCGTTCTTAAGTTATAACGGGACATACAGACAGACAGAAAGATACAAAATATCAAAATAGTCAAACCGATGTCAGGGAGTCGTAAAACGAATATATATCATGGAATTTGACCAAAAAATGTATAGACATACAGACACAATAGACAGCGGCGTGCACAGGATTATGACACTGGGTATGCGGCGGAGTACTCGGTCACAAAAACTTTTTCTTTTATAGATTTTAGCATAGCCACAGCTACGCGACGGATCTCTAAGTCGGAAACCATGCCAACAGAACAAGTCTTAGATGTACTACTATTATTGTACATATTCTACGGCAACGTAGACAAAACAGCGATCGATCGTCGCGGCGGAAGAAATTCTAATAAGTAAAATAACAAGCTAAAATATTATGACTACTCACCTAGTCAGCTTCAATTTTCACATATTCAAGGTTCCGGTTACTTGAGATTACTATAACATGTTACTATATACTATAACTATATACTATAACATGTTACTACTAGGGTGCATTGGGGTAATTCCGATAGAAATTTATATGAGATGAGCAGATGTTTATGTTTTGGTTAATTATTCAAAGTTATTTTATATTAGTTTCCATAATTATTTTACCTCTATTGACTCAATAAAACGATTTATTATTAATATTAATTAGAATCTTAAACACCTTGTTGGGTTCTATAAATTAAAATTTTGAAATGCAATGTAATATATTTTGGGTGTAGGAGGGACATTACGAACTACATTGGGGCAATTTCGAATCTATTTTCTCTATGCTCTTTTTGCACTTTGACCGAAGGTTTAAATTTCTTTTTCAATCGTAATTACTCCTCGCATAAAATATCATAAATTTTGTTAATGGTATAGCTATCTTATTTTTTGCAACATTCTTACTTCGGAATTACCCCCAAAAAAGTCTAAGGTTCTCAACATTTTAGTTAAGTATGAATAAATATGAATGATAAAAACTAGGTGAAGATTTGCATGCAAGGAAGCTGAGCGAAACGAAGAAAACTAATAAGGAATAGCAATGTGGGGTTCCCATATTCCTTGTTTTCAGTATTTTCCCCTGGGGAATATACCCAGTAAGTTTCCAATATTCCCGGAAATGTTACCGGGAATATTCCAACTTTTTCAGGCATGGCACACTGCTAACAAGGAGTACCTAGAGCGGTGACGTACATTCCACTCGACGAAAGACGTCCACAGCTGGACAAAAGTCATACGTATACCTAGGTACACAATATACGGAAAAATGAAAATATAATGAGTAATATGCAACGAATTTACTATAAAATCGAGTAAAAATTCGCATTTAGGACGACGCTATGAAATACGTGTACGTTTAATTAAGACAGCTATGGTTTTCTCAGTTTGAGATGCAGTGCTAATTGGTAGAAAAAGCTATGCGGGGTTATTACGACATTTGTTTATATCGAAATTACCCCTCTGGGATAATTCCGAAAAATAAATAAATCCACAGCTATACTTGTGTTCCTGTCAAACAGTCACAAAAAACGATAATGTATCATAAAAACGAACAAAACTTTAAATAACCTACCATAATTTCGAGAAAAGTATGTTGGGGATATTACGAAACAACAAAAAAGGGGCGAAAAACACTTGTTTGAGGAAACCTGACACTGTGCAAGTATTTTTGACACTACTGGCTCACGACAAATGACGCGAGCAGGATAGTTAAGATCGAACCTAGACCAATGTTTCCAAAAAAAAATACTACTAACGATTACTAGATATTTTGAATTATCGGAATATACCCATTTTCGGAATTACCCCAATGCACCCTATAAAATATTACTTTAACATGAAACTTTCGAGTTACATTCCCTTTTTGCTGGTTTAATTGTTGCAACTCGGGTACACACCTACCTTTAGACACAATTTGAATCTTTTCACTGAATGACAATTGTGAGAACTTGTTATTTTTAATTTTTAAGAAACACACATTTTCAACACAAACCTCACAATCAAATAACATTAAAAAAAATCAACAAACGCACTAGTAAAAGCAAATTACTACAATTATTATAGAAACTCAGTAATAAAGTGTTAAATGTACACACTTTCAAATGTTAAAATGAAAAATCTTTTAAGAAAACTATAAATATACTGGCGCAAACAAAATAGTAAACAATGCTTATCACATGAAAAAAGCAAAATGGCTCCCGCGAAACACAAAACATTTCTGCTATTTAAACAAATAAAACCTTACTAAACAAAAATGCATAATGTGCATACGTGATTTATTAGATTTCCGTCTATTATTTTTACTCGGATTATAGGGAACGAACATTTCCGATTACTCCCGACAACTGCCGAACTTCAGTAGCCTGCCGCTGGAGTCGCGGCTTTCGATATTCATGGGTGTGTACGTTTGCGAACTGTGCACGGACACCAAAATTACTACATACATGCAAACAAACGTCCTGCGGGACGCGACGGCATGAGTTGGTGGATTAGGTACATTATTTTGCAGCGCCGCTTGCTTGTCGCCAAACGCCTGGTAAACATAATGTTTGTGTACTTGCAAATAGGTGTTATTTATAAAATATTAGGCGTTTTTAAGTTATTATATTTTGTTTATTCAATTATTTACTGTTAATTAAAGTCATCTAAAACGTACGATCGTTTTATTAAAATATCTGTGAATGGCAAGTAAAGCACTGCGTTTCTGCCTACAAGGAGCGCACGCCCCTGACAACATATTTATACATATAGTAATATAGATGATGCAGGATTTTTCAGCTTTCATATTATACCGTATAAACAAACGCTATTGTAAAAACTCTTTACACACGCCATTTTAGTAAGGTTTGTTGTACCTCGTAGCGTTTCTATGGAAACGTTGAATGCCTAGAAATAATAGAAAAAATATTTAATTACCTTTCACTCTTAATCTAATAAAGAGGTTAATACGACATAAATAATTGTTTTGTAATATAACTATTGTCCGTCTACTGATTTATATGATGTTTCGTCATTATTGATAAGAACCGCACAGCTCTCTACACCGAGAGAAAAAATTTAAGACATGAATATTTTTAATTTTAAAAACTGTTATTTGTCGTTATGCCTAGAAATATCTACTTTTAAAAATATATTTTTTTATTGTTTAAAAATAACACCATTGACACTACAAAACTTATAACTTAGTTTAAAATTACATACATACATCGAGAAATTCATAAAAATATATAACTGAACTCCAATTTGAATTGAAATTATATAATCACTGTAGTGAATTTGTTCTTATAGCATAAGTAGGTACTCGTAGTATAGCGTACTTGTATATAATTCTTATAATAATTTCAACGTTTCACCTTTGGCATTGGAAGTTTATTATGGCACTTAATTTTATTGTTTGATGTTAGTAAATTACGTAAGTAAATAGATGAATTTTAATGTGTAAGTTACGAAAAAAGAAGTGTCACTAAAATACGTTTGACTACTTGAATATATTTTTTAAACGTAATTGATGGAAGTAACGTATGGGGATATAATAAAAAACAATTAAAAAGGTGATACAAACTATATATATTTAATAAATATTTATTATGCCATACATACATGATTTTCATTCAGATTGCACAGGTCTAGTTGCTACTAACAATTATTATTCATTAGGTGTGTCTCAGAGCGTCCTTTCATCATTCCTCGAGTCGGTTCGTTATGCGTTATTCAGAATGCTCTCTTATTTTAATAAAAGGCCGACTTAGAGTAGACACATTCCTTAAAGGTCAAAACGAATCTGCAGAACGTAACCTTACACCCTGAAGGAGTTTAAATAATTCTGTAAGCTTTTATTTTGTATTTATTTGTGTTCATCTAAAGTGGTTTTAATATAAGAATATGATATAATACCATCCTTTGTAAAATTAAAATTCAATTTTCAATTGACATTCAATTAATTCTTTGATCAAGAAGGTTAACAGATGTAACGTATGCGTGATTAAAAATACGGAAAATACGGAAAATGGTACGGTGGAAAAATATATTGTACGCTTAGGTACTGTAAGGGAACATTCAGTTTCCATCCCGGTAGTAATTATAGTAAATTACTAGGTCTTGTCGGAGGCCTTTGGGTGGTAAAAAAAACTTGCCATACTTCAGTGAGCCTACTGACCTCTCTATCCAACGCTAGTGTATAAAACGTGATTCAGAATGCTGAAGGCATGCACAGTCATAAAAAACACAGTCCTGCAGTGAACTGGTAATATATTGAAACCAATATAACATGTTGATATTTTTTTATCTTCACACCAAAAATTGTTTTATCCGCGGTCTAAAGTATAGAGATAAAACTGTGACGACCTAATAAATAAAAACTCCAAATAAATAAAACTTTGTCGTGCTTGTTTCTTTACAAAAATCCATTAGTTGAAAAACGGAGCTGATAACAATATTTCTATAGTAAAGGCCATGTCTGCGCAACGAGGTGACTCGGAAATTTCTAGCGGAGGCTTTGGAGGCGAATTGAAACCGTACTTTTTATTTGGCCTTTCATCTTGTTCTATTTGCGTTTTTAATTAGTTTTGCTTAACATTTATAATTTAAGGTCTTCAAACTATTCATGATATGTCGAGAATTCGATGTATTAAAAAATGTATGCCAAAACAATTCACCACTTAATCATTAAGGTAAACATTACTTTTGTGAGTTCAGTTGTTGTTCTTCGCAAAATGTGTATTAAGTTTCCTAAAGGAAATGTTTAAGTAAAAGGTAGGCCATGTTAAAATGAGATGTTTGTGTAATGATAATTTATAGAGCTTGTGATTCTGCGTAATACGGCAGCTCATAAATTACAAAGCAAATAGCACAAGGGGTCGCGGAATGGCACTTGGCGGCACAACATTCCAGATTTGAGGACATTTACATGTAGGACTGGGGAACTGTGTATACAAGTTCCATATTGATAGATATTTTTGACATTCATTGTTGCTGAACAAACATTGGTTAATATTATCATTGTCACGAGCCTTTATTGAGTTATGATGTTCACTAAGTTACGAAATAGGTTTCTGGAATATGATTAGCAGAGGCCAGGTTCAATACATCTATTTCATATTAAAGAATAAATAGCGGTCAAATCCAAATCAGATTCTGGAGTGATAGGGTTCGGTGCTATAAATGATTTAAGTTTTATCCAATGTTTCTTCAAATATAAGAAGAATGATTATGAACTATGATTAAGGGTATTCAGATTTTTTTGGATTTTTGATGGAATTATTTTATACTTAGGTTAGATGAACAATACTTAAACTTAAAATAAGTTAATAAACTTAAATATTTTTTATTATTGTAGAATATATAATATACTGTGTATTTGCGACATTTAATTTCCCGCATAACAATCTTATTTGCCTAATTAAAATAAATTTGCCAATAAAATCGTCGACATATGAAGATTCTAAGACAATGTCGTGTATATTGGAATTAAATAGACGTTATAAAAAAAATTAAACATTTTATTTTTTATTTAAGTTTATTATTATAATTAACATAGGAACATTGCATTTCAATGGTATGGAGATGGAAAGAAATGCGTTTATTCACAACTTTTACAACAACACACATAAATAAATAATCTGAAATAACGGTATAAAAACAATATAAAGAAAGAGGAAACACGAAAAAGAAAAAAAATATAATAATAATTTAATGAAAGTGTGCTGCAGGAATTTCTTATTTCTATACACTCACACCCAAGAAGCCTAAATTTTCGGCACATTCAGTGTATTCTGCCTAAATTAACATATAGTCGATCGTGTAAATATTACGTGATTAGGTACCAATTAAATTTATTTGTTTATTCGATTTTATTAGAATACTAGCTGTACACTGGGCGTGTTACTACGCCACCAACTAAAATAAACAGTGGCGCCATCTGTCGAAAATTGGTCGTACCAACTCAGAAACCTTCATGGGTTCATGCACAACAACTTTGCTAAAGATCATCACTTGATCAAATACATAGTTTACGATTCTATAAAGGACATACAGACAAACATTCATTTTTACATATATAGATTAAGATGACAAATTATTATTACATACATACAAATAATATTATAATTAATAATACAATATAATGATTGTACCATTGCACATTGGAGGAAACTCAATTACCTGGTGTAGAATCTCCAACCGTTATCCTAAGGCGGATATGTTCGTGATATGATATTTGTTTCATCCATAATTTAATCGAATGTAAACTGTTACTAAGTTTGGTGCAACTTTGTGGCCACTGCAGTCTACATGTATAAAAACCGACTTAAAATAGAATTAAACTCTTATTTGATATCCCTTTAAAGGTAAAATTTGTCATTATTGTGTGGCTACCAACCAGATATGAAAATTTATACACACAACTTAAAAATACTCACTCATTGTCTACTTTTAATCATATAAATTATACGTATGAGTACTGTTACTTCTCTCGTTTATAAATAGGATAGCTGAGAATATAATTGAAGAAACGATCCAAAAATAGTCGCAGCGTGGTTAAGACAGTATGCTAGATTTAAACAAACTCGCAATTACTCATAGACTTCGTAACGCAATCATCTATTGTACTCAGGTCGTCGCGACCGACCATCGACTAAATTTGATCTTGTTGAACTGGTGGTGGGCGTACCTACCGGATGTGTATTTTATTCAATTTCATAAAAAAATGTGATGCCTTTAAATTCATCTACAATATACGATTGTACTGTCATGTTTCAATTTGTCATTAACCGATAAGAAAACAGATGAAAAAACTTCTTAATGGCGTATGATCACCACTTCCCAGGAACACCAAGCGAATGGGAAGAATGAAGTGAAGTAGGAAGGAAGAGTCAATTGTTTGTTAACTCGATTTGTAACTTTGAAATTTTGAAATAACTAAAAATATTTTTAGGTTTATTTCAGTTTGACAGTGATAGGAAGTTAGGCAGAAAGTAAAAACTTTACTATCGTGAGCGTAGTTGATACAAATCCTATGTACGAGTTATAACTAAAGGGATTTAGCGCCATTAATTCGTTCGTTGGCTAGAAAGGAGAGCTGTATAATTATGTTATTTTAATTGAAATTAGGGCGTGAGGAGGTTCCACCGACGCTTAAGCCTAAGTCAACCTCTTCTGCTTTTGGTGCACTCTACTGGAATAACAAACGAGGGTATGGCGAACGGTTTCGCCTCTTGGAGGTTGCTGGGCACTGTACAGTACTTTCCAACTATCACAACCGATCTTCTACAACCGACCGTGAAATGTTTAATACGTATTTCAGTCGCAGTGTCGGAATGCCAGTAATAATGCGTAATCCCCCGCTTCTTCTTCTGTGAGCAATGCGTCGGTGATGTCTTTGGTGTTACGGAGTGACGATGACCACTTATAATCAGGTGGCTCATCTGCTCGTTTGTTGACTAGTTAAATGAAAAAAAGGTTTTAACGACTCCCAAAGATTTCGAGTCGAGTGTCTAATAAACCTTCTGTGATATTGTTGCGTGGCAGAAATAAGTAGGAGTGAGATCTCTGTATTATCGTACACAGGTTTTAAGATTGTGTCACGTTTATTCAAATCACCATTATGGTTATGTGGATTTTGTTAATTCGATAAAAAATATAACCGATAAACAACAACATGGAAAATCACTTGTTCGTATGCCACTGTTAATATTACGCCAAAATTTTATATATATGTAGAGTGAAATAACCCAATGACGGACATATAAGTAATTTAATCTTATTCTAATTTTTTAAATTAGCTTTGGGGATATTGATACAATAAACAAAAAACTATTGTCATGTCAGTTAACATGAGAAACGTGATAGATAAGTTATTATTAGTTATTAGTTTAAATATTAAAGACATTATTAGTTTAAATATTAAAGATAATGCATGAAAATTGATTATTTATTTTCCTTTTTTATTCAAAACTACAGATGATAACATTGCGAAAATTTTAAATTTTTATATTTCTGAAGGAAACGGAAAATTTCTATGCGAGTCCGAATTGTATATGACCAGTTTTGTTTCATTACTTTATAAGAACACCAGTAACCCGTCTTCGCTTTGCTTCGAAAAATTCCGCGATAACAGTTTCATTTCCCGGGATTAATAGTATTCTAGATTTTAATCTATGATATTAGTTGCAAATACGCTAGGAATTGGCTTAATCCGACATGTTCAGACGTAATGACAAACATTTTTAAAATCATATTTAGGCCACTATATCAAAGATAAAGTCGACCTACATTATAATTTAGAAAAATTCTGTCCTGTTACAATTTTATTAGTAATTAGTACAGATTTTCCAACAAGTGCTTCTCGGGCTCTCGTAACGAAAGATTTTTTCTTTATAATTAAATTAACTAGTTTAGAAAGCAAGGGAAGGTCTGGATATAGCAAAATTAATGAATGTCCAAAGTACCAACAGTGTCTCATTTACACGAAAGGCTATTTTATTTTTTTTACTCATATAATATTTTTATTTGTGTAAAACTTCACCAAATTGACATATCTTTTGGTTGTCAATAAATCAAAATTTTTGTTAACTCGGAAATAAGTTTTTCTTAAGTAAAATATTTGTGTATATGTTTGAGACTACTTAAACCTATTTCGTTTTATTTGTTTCCGGATTTCTAGGTAATATTGTATGTGTGCACATGCACAGTTGTAGTCCTATGTATATTATATAATCAAAGACCTTTTTCAATTAGGTGTCGTTAAACTAATATTGAGGAGACAGATTCCCTATATAAATGTACAGATTTCAGTGAAAATTACTTCATATATACCATGTTTCAAATATATATTTTATTGTGAACTAGTGCTATAAATACATAGGTTATATGGAAATATATTATGCGCGCTGAAGCTTTTCTGAATAGACTACATTCGTTATCTTGCAGAGTCAGGCAACATTGTTGAAAGTTGTTTTGTATGACAATCATTCACTTCACATACGAGTGTGTGTTAGCATTTGAAAACACATTTATTATAAAATGAGTTACGTTTTGACTCATTATTATCCTCATTATTCACTTGTTACGTTTGACATATTATTGTAGGTATAAAATAAAGTAATGGAGAGCCTTTCGTATATATAATCATATATATACATATAATCATTTTAGTGTCTGTTAGTGTAACATCGAAGCTGCTGGACCGATTATGTCACAAGATATTTTGTGGATTTTTTTTTGTCTAACGAAAAACCAGACGGACCATTTGATGTTAAGTAGTCACCGTCGCATATAGACATTATCGACCCCAGAAGAATTGCCAATATATTGCCGGGCCTGTAGGAGAGGTATTTTTACATCTTTTTTTAAGTACCTCATGTCATATCACACCGGGAAGACCTCTGAAGAATATAAGAAAAAGGATACGAGATTATCAACGGTGAACAACGAATAAAAAGAAAATTAAACACAAAGTTTTTAATTTTCTTTTTTCAATAAAGTTAAACACCGGCTGTCGGGCAAGCAGTATGTAAATAAAATCTGTGATAGAAGTAAGTCGTTAAATTTATATAATTAGTAACTGACTTTGCTTCGTTCGAATAAAAATAATTCTTTAGTTTGTTAACAGTAGCATAATACTTAGAGCGGTTTTAAAGCTATAAAATATATTTCGGTCTGTATATCGATACCGAAACTTTTACCTACAAAATAACCTGTTAAAAATATATGTTGAGATCCAACACATTACAGTTTTATTAGTAGGTCTTTTTTTATCAGTTCTATATCCTCACCTAAGCTCATAGGACAATATTCAAAATAATCGATCGATCATAGAATTAACAATATCTTAAATTATCGTCAATTTTATCAAATCCTCCTTAGTGTATCGTTGGCATACCATGGAATGCGACTATTTCCATAGTTTACTTAATATATTAAGTTTTTTTTAAGTGGCCTACATAGTACATTTAACTTATACTAGAAATTTTAACTTTAAGTTTTAACAAACAAGACGATAAATAAATACATATATGGTACGAGTAGATACGAATTTAATCAAAGGGCAAATGCCAATTATGTGATTATCGGTTCACGCAAACTGAAAACTAACATGAAATCAATTTATTAACTGTCACAACATTTAAATTTCTGCTTTGTTTGGAACACAATGTATTTAATGAAATGTAAAATTTATACGATGTCAATACAAAGTCTAAATTTATCAAATAAAATTTACATTGGTATATTTTTTTAAGCCGCATTCAAATTTTTAAGTGCCGCCAGGTGAAGCAACGTTCGTGGTGATGTCAGGTCATCGGCGAAGTAAAACAACTTTGTTAATGTGTCGAGTTGGATTGATGTATCAGTTAGTGGGAAAATTTCGTGAGCATTTTAAATTCAAATTAAAAATCATTTAATCATGTACGTATGTATTCTGTAAATACACTTATGAACGTAATTTTTTACTTCTGCCACCGTTTCGAAAAGGTGCTTTAACAACGAGGAGAAGAAACTGCGAAAGAAACTCCTCAGCACATCTTTCAAACGACATATGGTAATTACAAAAGTTTAAACCTGTGCGGAACTGGTTTCGAGACTATTATTTCCAGGCATTTTTGTCATTAATGTAGTCATGTATACTTTAATATCCTTTGCCTATAAGTTGTATTTTTATGCTTTTGAGTTCCCAATAAACCATCAGAAAGTTATGGAAAAACGACAGTCGTCATGTTTTGTTGTGATTTTATGGCCGGTCGAGGAACTTGTAATATACGAACGCAGCATTAATTTCTCCATCAATGTACACTTGAACCAAGGACGCGGGCGTAAATGTTCATTAAAGTAGATACGAGAGTTCTATTAGAACATTGACTCAAAAGTTTCTAGTTGTGCGGTTCCTTTAATCGAAGTTTGTGACAACAATCTCTATCCAAATATAGAGCCTGTTGAAAATTCTGGAAACCCTTCCTAGGAGCGCTGTGATATCAGAGTTAATTTTCTCCGTTAAGGCGTGTAAAACTTGCTTGACGGCAGCATGTTTGAAGAGAGGCTGACAGTTTGATCTCTTCTAAATATTCATCAGGAGGTAACCGCATATGTCTCAAATATTATCATTCTTTTTTACCAATAATAATAGAAGATTTCCATTTGTTTATTAATGATTGGTGGTAGGGCTTCGCGTAAGGATTATATTATCAGTATTACTATTAAGTCATTAATATTATTACTGGTATTATTATGTTTCCGTGAAGCCTGCCTGGCTAGCTACCACCCTCCTGCTTGAGTCAGCTGACAAACGACTCGTCGTGTTGCGGCTGGGGGCTAGAGAGCCAGTACTTTCTTTCTTACCTTCTAATTTCGTGGCCGACATATCATCAGTGATAACTTTGGTCTTGCTGATGTCCATGGGTGACGGTGACCACTTACCATCAGGTTGCTCGTCTGCTCGTTTGTCGGCTATTAAAATGAAAAAAATATCTCATAAGGGTTTTATGAAATAAAGTCTAATTTACTGGAATAACGTTACGATTAAATCATTTTAGTCTATAGGTACATGTAATAAAATTTTAACCTATTACTTTCTGTACATGAAGGATATATGAGAAAAACTATTATTAGTGGCCTTTATTAATGCAATAGAACCCAAAACAATAATTGTTAGAATTGTTGTCTGTTTGTCTGTGCGTTTGTTCGCGCTAATCTCAGAAACGGCTTATCGGATTTCGTTACGGTTTTCACTAATGTATTGCAGTAAGCATTACTTAAGATTTACAGTTCGTTTCATTCCAATCCGTGCATAAATAAAATATTCGTAAATAATTTAAAATGATGCGGGTACTATTTCTTAGCGTAAGGCATAGTTTTCCCGAAGTGAAGCGAGGGCAGTTTGCTAGTATCACATAAGTATATAAATCAGTTTACCTATTCAACTGATAGATCAATGTCAATATTTATATTATCATTGATCATATGTCTATTTGTGATCATGAAACTCTGAACTACTTGAAAGATTGTACTATATTCTCACAATATATTTACAAAATATCACACATCTACATAATAATATGTGGCACTTAGTGAAAGTGCCTCAAGTCAAGTATTAATAAATTTTACACGTATATGTATATATAATATCGTGTTCTGGGCCAATTAGTATTAAACATTTTTTTTATAAAATTGTTTAGTAACTCTGACATCGTAGCGAACAATACAAATATTAATTCTTTCTCTAGGTACAGGCACCTGCGTATTGAGCGATTTTCAACTCTCTTATATGTTACAATGTATCGATTACACGATTTTCATGATGTACGATCCAGGCAACGTAGTAAACACGAGCCTATTATAAATTTGAATGTCCATTTTTTTCTGCGTGTAGATTAAGATCACAATTTTATTACTATTTACTACTACGCAATAACTTAATTACATCAGATATGAACAATTTTTACAGAATGTAAACATATTAACGTAATTAAGATTTAACGTTATATTTTGTAACAGTTTTAAAACTATGCAACTATATCCAATTGTGTGCATTGGTTTCATTTAGATGCTCTATTACGGCCGATTTTTTCTCCAGATAAGATTCTCTAAGATCGTAAAACCTTATTAAAATATATATTGCGTAGTTTACAAATAAGTCATTAAAGCAATAGTCAAAATAATGTTTATCTGTACTTAGTATGTATGTTAAATAAATATATAAAATAAAAAAAAACCTTTTATTTTATGAGGAACTGTTAATATTCATATATAGTTCTATTATCGTGACATTTGTACAAATGTTTGGTAAACTAAAGTAACTGTAAGCATTCAGTGAGCACATGCTATTGTTATCGTATCGTGCAGTCAGCGTGCTTTTCTCTTTAAACATTTAATTAAGATAATAAATAAATATTTGTCAAATTACAGTGTCCCCAATTAAATTAAAATTATGACATTCCTTTATTTCCTTTATTTATTAGTACCCAATACATACAAACAAAGGAGCACAATATACAAACGAATAAAATAAGAATACATGAAAGAAATGTTACATTTCTTCTCATACCATACGAGTATATCTGCAATTCGAGGAACAACGTAAAACTTTCGACACGTAAACATTACATGTCGCGCATTATAAAAGACAATTACAATGGTGGACATTATGAGCCTCGTGAGTTTGAATCGAAATTACTTTTTAACAGGTTTAAGATCAGACTATTTTCAGTTGTTACGAAGGCTAGATAGATAACGTTTTTGCTTGTACGTATGCACATATTGTTGTTTAATTGAAAACTTTTTTGTCCTTTTTTATCTTTTAATGAAAAAAATATCTAACTCTAAATTAGGCTTTTTTATTGGTACCATATCAGTTTCGATGAAAGAACAATTTATATTTAACAAAACATTTTACGATCTGCATATTTACACTGTATTTTTTTTCTTTTGGAATAATAGCTGGTAAACGAGGAGATTGCCACGGCATAGCAACTATGGGTTCGCCGGTCTCCTCCTCGTACAAGCATTCCTGTTAGGAAGGTATCCAAATAAAATAACATATGACAAATTCTTTGTTTATGCAAATGGTTCTTTTACTCTCTATTAAGTTCGACAGTGGTACTACAATACAATAAAATTATACAAAGGTTACATCTTCTAATGGCTTTACTGAATGTTACGTGATGCTAAACGACTCTACGCGGACAATAGAGCTATACAATAATATAGAAACCTAACCTTTTATATTTAACTGTATACTTTGATTATGTTGCACCCTGTGTCATTGGGTATAGGTTGTCTGTATTAGGAATCCACCCTAAAATCGCATTAAAAATTTCGCAAAACCAGATCAATTTCTCGGGATGAAAAATATCCTACATTTTGACCTATTTTTTGTACCACAAGAATGTGTTGACGCTGACAGACAAACTTTTTAAAAATATATATTTGTACCACTATATCAATAACCAAGTCTAGCTACATTAAAAATTCCAAAAAAATATTCAATGTTAGAAAACATTAGTACAGATTACCAACTAAATTAGAAATAAAGAAAAAAAGAAAGAAAAACATATTTATTCAGTCTTAAACAGTTTAAGGCTGTTATTTTTATATATTACAGGATTGTCAATAATAGATAGGTACAAATATGTACATATGTAGTGGACTTACGTATTGCACATATAATTGAGACAGAAAATGTTCGCACTCGGGCATTGGCGTAGAGGAGCCACACCTGCCGGATATTTCAGTGCGGCGCGTGCTCTCGTTTATTCATACAAGCGGTTGGTAATATAATTAATTAGTGCTTATTGCAGGTTCATATACATATGTGCCAACATAGCCTTGAGCCGTATTGGGGCGGCCGAAAATACTACCTCAATCCCATGCTGGCAGAACAGGGTGTCGTAAGAGGCGACAAAAGCCGGCCTGCTTGGTGGTAAGGATTATATTATCACTATTATTATTAAGTTATTAATATTATTACTGGTAATATTATCTTTTCATGAAGCCTGTCTAGCTAGCTATCACCCTCTTGTTTGAATCAGCCGCCAAACGACTCGTCGTGTTTCGGCTGGGGGCTTGAAATCCAGTACTTTTTTTCTTTATTACTTCTTATTTCCTGGCCGACAACGCATCAGTGACACCTTTAGTCTTACTGATGTCCATGGGCGATGGTGATAATTTATCATTAGGTAGCTTGTCTGCTCCTTTTTCGACTATTTACGTTAAAAAAATATGAAATATTTAGACAATTTATTTAAAATTGATTACCTAATTGTATTTCTATAAACTTTAACATAACTTTAACTTTGTAACACTACATTTATTACAAATTTTGATATACAAAAAAAGTTCTTGAGTTGCAAATGCTAAAGTAATACACTAGACATAAAATAAAAATTACGTAAACATTGTCTCATTTATATGCGACGCAAGTATTGCTCATTTCTTACTAGAAGCAATGCCTAAAACCATTTTCAGAAAATAAGATACCGCGTTAACGAGGTGGATTCTTCTAAAAGGTTATTGATCGGCTCTTCGATACATGAAATTTACCAGTACATTATAGAGTGCTAAACCATAATTAGATAGTATTGGTATCTTACAATTATTTTATTCTCGTTTTAAATGAGTTTCGGTTGCGGAAGCAGTTTAACTTCTCTTTTTAGTTCGTTACGCGTAGATGGCACCGTGATTTTGGAGGTATGTACGAGATGCTGATGACTATTTACCATCCAGGCGTATCACCACCACGTATTTGAATAATAAACCTTGTTGATTCTAATCATGTTGTTATTGATTCTAAATCATCAAAATCTTAGTATAGAAAGTGAAAAATTTGTAATCTGTTCAAAATAACGTAATCGACTCTTTCGTCAT
Source organism: Megathymus violae (assembly GCA_003671415.1). Classification (NCBI taxonomy): domain Eukaryota; kingdom Metazoa; phylum Arthropoda; class Insecta; order Lepidoptera; family Hesperiidae; genus Megathymus; species Megathymus violae. The sequence continues at coordinate 1,022,818 of PDGT01000007.1, read as the reverse complement.
GCTGATCTCGCTACAACTGTGTACTGGCTTCCACATTTTCTACATTAAAGAGCTAAAGTTGTTTCATGACAGAAATAAAAGGGTGATGATATTACCTAAGAAGATAGGTTGATGTTGCAGTATGAAGCGTCTCAAGCTACAAAAAGCAGCATAGTTTTCGTTAAAGAAGAATAAAGTTAGTATTTAGTTTGTATTTGTTTTTATGTATGACAAATTAAATGAAAAGTTCAATGAACTTAACTTTTAGTGCATACACAATATGTTCGCTCATAAACACTATTTTTTAACCAACATCAAAAATGAAGGAGATTCTATGTTCGTGTGGATTTTTTATGTATACATAATGCAGCTGTATTTGTAAAACGATTTTAATTATTTTTTTTACAATATAAAAAAATCGTCATCTTGGCAAGATATATATACCTATTATAGATATACCTAAATAAAATTACACGTTTGTAACCGTACATCATATCTAATTATTGTCCCCTAAATCTTTAAGCATATAAAAAACATAAATACAATATTTATGATTAATGTTTATTGTTATATTATTATTATTATTTTCATTTTTAGTTTTATTCAGCTTCTAGGGCTGGTTTATTATCTAAATTTACGGGGTGGAGCCAAGTAAATGCAGAGTTTATTGCTACTACGGGATTTATTTCATTTTCGTCTATTTGAAGGAACTTTCTCACAATTCGGAAAATGTTTAAAATTGCAGCTTTTTGCAGTGTTATCTAGAATTTCTTTTAAGTTTATAACTTTGAGGCTATGGTGGAAATGCTTGGGTATAACACCAGTAGTGGAGAGAATTATGGCCACAATATATACCCTATTTTGTTTCCATATTCTTGCTATGTCTTCTTTGAGTGCTAAATATTTGTTTATTGTTTCATGTATGTCTTCTGCAAATTATATGTATTAGGAACTACAATATCTATAAGGTAAGTGATTTTATTAGTTTTGTTTTGAAGAGTTATGTCTAGTCTATTTTAGTTGATAGTCCTATCGGTAAGTATAGAACGATCATAGTATAATTAATGTGAAGCATTTTTTAATACATTTGAGGGAATATTTATTATTATTATCATTGTTTGGTTTACAAATTTTGTTCTCCCAAGTAATTGGGGTATAACCATATCTACGGGCTTTTGGCTAACCTAGAAATGGTGGGGGAGTATGATATAAGTATGTTAAATAAATATATAAATAGTTTTAGGGTTAATGTGGAGGTTTCATGTTTGGTATATGGATAGAAACTTTCTTACAATTTTGCATGTGTTTAAATTGTTGCTTTTTGCAGGAAGGTGTATGTTAATTTGTGGATGCCCAAGGATGCGAAACTGGTGTGTAGTATGTGAGGTATGATGCCTGTGGATGAAAGAACTATTGGTATGGTTCTTACTGTCTCTATTCTCTATTTATTTTTAAGCTATAGAGCGATATAGAGAGATAGCGATAGGTCTCCATATTTAGCAATTTTTTCTGTGTATATCGATGCCAGATCGTGTGTAATATGTATGGCTATGTCTATTAAATAAACGATGCTATTGTCTTTGTCATGAAGAAGAATATCAGGTCTATTATAATGTACAGTTTTATTGGTAATGATTGTGTGGTCCCAGTATATTTTATACTTAGCTGATTCTAATATAGTTTCTAGTGTATATTTATTTATAGTATGGGGTTTTTTGTGTGATGAGTAAATATTTGTATGCGAGGTGTTGGTGTATGGTAGCTGTGACTTGATCGTGACAATGTTTATAGTCTGTTTGTACTATATATTTGCAAGCTCCAGTTATGTGCTGAATAATCTTAGGGCTACTATGACAATGTTGACATAAGTCTAATAATAAAGGATTAAACTCTCTCCTTTATGATGTATTTTCTATAATTTTTTTTGTCTATTGTCTGGTCTTGGATAGCAATAATAAAACCCTCAGTTTCAGGAAATAACTTGCCTTGTTCACGCCATGCGTTCGGTACACTTTTATCGATGTTTGGCTTGAGAAGTTCTTGGTGATGTCTGGCGTGGAGGGATTTTTGTGTCCAAGTATCTAATTTATGAGAGGTAGTAGTGATGTGTTCGCTTTTCTGTGTTGTGAAGTCTGCCAGGTTGAGTGGGGTCAATTTATTGTCTGTAATAACTATGGATTTATGTAGCGAAGATTTCTCTGATTGGTTTTGGAAGAATGTGCGAAGTGTTGTTATTTGTCTATTGTGTAAGTTTTGTATGTCTATCAGATCTTGGGAGTGTAAGTCTCTGAATGTATGCACGCGGATGATGTTTCCTATACGTGGTTAAGAGGGTGTTTATTATTTGTTGGAGTCTTTTTAAGTTTGTTTGTGATCACTGGATAATACCAAAAGAATACGTAAGAATAAGAATAGCATAAGTATTTATAGTTTTAATAGGATTTTTTGAATTTAGGTGTTCAAAATTTTATGTATTCTAGTTTTAAACTTTTGTTCCCGGGTTTCTTTAGTTTGTTTTTGGTGTACCTGTTGTGTTTGTTGGTACCCTAAGTATTTATAATCAGCAATATTGTCTACAGGGTCGATTGTATCCCCATTTTGGAGATGATTCAGCTCGATCTTGCCTCTACGTACGGATTGCATTTTATATTTATCAATACAAAACTGCATATTAATGTCTTGTGAAAAATTTTGCGTATAATTTGATATCGTCCATGTAAATTAAATGGGAAAGGATGTGATCAAAAGTATATTTTATTATTTTATAGCCTTTATTACTACTATTAAGAAGGTGCGAAAGGGAATTGAGTGCTAAACAGAACCATAGGGGGCGTACAGCATCTCCCTGTAAAATACCTCTGCGAATTCTAAACGGTGCGGTCTCCATAACCGTACGATCAATATTTAATTTTAAGATAGTAGACCAGTTCTGCATAGTTGTTTTTAGAAAGTCAATTAATGTTGGGTAAATTTTATATAGATGTAACACATATATTAACCATGAGTTTGGTACCGAATTGAATGCTTTTTCGTAAATTATGTATATAGTGAAAATGTCCTTCTTTTTAGTGTATGCTTGTTTAGAAACAACCGCGTCTATTGTAAGCTGTTGTTTGCAGCCTTGGCTTAGTTTTCTACATCCTTTTTGCTCTTCCTATAGTATGTTTTATGCGTTGATGTGGGTGTAAATAATTTCAGTGAGATAGGATGAGAGGATGTCGTATATGGTTTTGAGGTATGTAAGTGGTCTGTATTTTCCAGGGTTGGCGGTATCATTTGGGTCTTTCGGGAGCATGTAGGTAGTTCCTCTGGTTATGTAGCTTGGTAGTGTATTTGGCTTGTGAATGAAGATATTTATATAGTTTTAGTGTGGATGAATGTATGTGAATCTTTTATACCAATAATTATGGATATGATCTGAGCCTGGTGCCTTCCAGTTATGTAATCTCTTGATGACTTAAAAGAAAATTTCTAGAGGAACATTAATAAATTCCATTTGCGGTGGCTGTATAATGTTATACTGTAGCATTTCTACCCATGCTGCTTGGTGGTTATGTTCAACAGAGGCGTCCCATATGGACACCCAAAATCTGTGTAAATCTTCAGGCGTTGGCTTACCAGTATTGCATGTATCGTGATGAGTAGTGTGATTATGTATATTGTTAGTGATTGTGTCGTAGAATAGTTTCTTATTTGTCTTGAGTTGTGTGTTTTACGTAAAGTACATTTTTTGTACCGTTTTAAGCGGTTAGAAGCAGAACTTAGTTTTTGTTTAAGTGTGTCTAATAATTCCGTAAGCTTGGTATTCAATTCCTCACGCCTTGAATGTATTTTATATTGTTCGCATATAAGTTTTACATGTTTAGTAATATTTCTGGTTCTATTGCCGTTAATTTATTGTGTTAATCTACCTATTTTAGTTCTTAAATCTTCTATTTTTCTTTCTATTCTGATTCGTCATATTGGTTTGCTATTAAATCTTGTGTTTTTTGGTAATGCGGTGACAGTGATAATTTTGTTCCGTTTATTTTAGCAGCTGTCCACGCTGCACTATATAGGATAGTTTGAAAAGTATTAACTTCAGTGTTTTCATCAATGTGCTCAGTGAGTAAAACTTTTTTATATACTGAACTATTATTGATAACTTCTTAGTACCCTTCTGTTTAGGAATTTAAGTTCTTTGAGTAGGATTGTGTTAGTGAAATGGTCTACTACCTCTTTAAATATTTCATCAATTAGCTTATTTCTTTCTAAAGTGTCTGGTTGTTCTTTTGGATAGATGTGTGATTGTGATGTGTCGTCATTGCTAGTGTGTATGTATGTGTGTATTTTTGTGTGAAATTGGTAAATGTGTTGTTTTTTTTGTATGGATGGAATGTGTGCTGTTTGTGTTTGTAAATTATTATTGTTTGTTATTGAAGTATTAATTAAATTATTATCGCGGGAGGTATAGCTATTGTACCTCTATGTATAGATGTTGGTAGTCTCTACCAACCTCCTGTTTAATTGATTTTAGTCTACTATCGAGAATGTTATCAATGCCCTTCTTTGATCAGCTACCCTTTGTTCAGATATATGTGGTAGATGAGGGAATAAATTAATGAACTCTTTATGTAAATATTTCCTGTATGATGTTTTATTGCTTTCTAACTGCGTTATTTTAAATTAAATCCTAATTATTGACTCGTTATATTCATTTGTCCACCTAATTCGCTGTTCTGTTTGTGTGTTAAATGATTGTAAGTAATTTGTAACTTCTTTGTGAATTGATCCTAATTCTACTTTGACAAGTTGTAAATCTTATCTATTTGCTCTTGGGGTAATAATTTGTATTGGATTATTGCTCTATGTACGTTGATCTCCTATTCTCTGTCGGCTTACTTGAAAGTTGGGATATTTTTCGATGAATTTCGTGTACAAGGGCAATATACACTAAACTAGAGAGTTTCATAAATATGTGTCCTAACTTCTAGTTGTATGTCTTACAGTTTATTAAATATATCAGTTTGAAATACGTATATTCTTTTTGGTCCGCCCTGTATATGATTTAGTGTCTGTTTCCATATTGGTGAATGAAGATAAGTGCATAGAATGAATTAATTAATATCTTTGCTCCATTTCTTTCGCGTTTTTACAGCACTAGCGGTGGGCACAGGTTCATTGACAGAATTTTTGTCTTCTGTGCAATATCCACTAGTTCCATACTGACAGTAGACGATGGTGTCTGAAAAACACAGTATGATGGTACTGTTGAAGAGGTAGAAGGGAATAGTGATAGGGAAGAAGATCCCGCCACTGAAACGTGCTCGGTTGTAGACAATTTATGAGAGGAGCTCGCCTGCTCAGCCCCTCGTCGCCGATGGTTTGCATGGTGTGGCATCTAGTATCGGCTCCAGATATGTCCCGGCGATTCCTGGGAAGCGGCCGCAAATTATACTTATGCTTACTATTAACGTCCTCCATATTCTCTTCATAGGTTTGAAACCGTTAGCTTATAAAGGAAATGGGGGTTTCGGTGTTATAAACCCATTGACTTAGTACCTCCTTTCATGGGGTTGGTCTGGTGTTGAGACCAAAAAATGCCAACATTCTTTAAGCCCCTCCAACCACGGCAAGGTGGTAGGTACCCTGGGGGCATTATTATTATTATTATTATTATCAATATTTTTAAACATATTTGTTTCTTCCTGACGGGGTTAGTATTTCACTATCATGTGGGCCTTAGCCAAGCACTTACAAGCCTTAGATAGAAACGTCCTAACAATGTTAAGCCAACGACAATTCAAGCTAAATTTCCCCAGACTATAAAGAAAATTTCTAAAAACTGTCAAATAAATAAAAATGAGGTACAGGTAGTAGTATTGTATCAATACTTTTCATTGTATGATTACATACTGTATTTAATAGCCAAGGGCGAGGTTGATGTACGACCCGCGTGTTTGGCTAATTATAACATATTGACATTAACTCATTATTAAGCAGCGTCGTACAATATAGTACCGAGCACTCGCTATATTGGTTATGTTTAAAAACATACGTATAGAGCATACGACGTACTGACCATAGACATGGATGACAGATATTATTGAGGAACGCAGCTACGATAGTGCACGCAACTTACATTCAAAACCTACACACACACACACACATATATATATATGATACCTATTTAGCTTCGAAACCATTGCATCAGAAGAGTGTATCTAAATAGTCTGTCTTACAAACAAAATGTTAAATTTTGTGCATTTAACTTATAATTTTTTATGAAGAATTTGGATATAACTAAATACTGAATTTCTTGGAGGTAAGATTTTGGAAAAATATGTGCAATAAGTGGTTCTGTCGTTCATGAGTGTGTTACTCACGTCATTGTGACTGCTATATCTCTTTATAATTTATTGGCCATCTATACGTCAGTAGGACAAGAGTATGTTTTTCATACCATACCATAGGTATTATTTTATGATTTAGTTTATAGAAGATATAATTCTTCATGTAACCTAGTGTTTCGGTTTTAATGATGTTAAAAGCTTTGACGCTTACAAATTAAATGTTCCACTTAAGTCCTTAACAGAAGTATTATATCCGTGACAGATCTTTAACAATATTTCTGTTTGATCTCCACTGATGCAGTGACAATTTGATACCACTACTTGCCCATTAGTTACTTGTACATGAATAAAAGTGATGTCATATTAATATATTGTATTGACATTGTCTTTGACTTCGAATTCAAAAATAAAGCGCATGTGTTCTGATATCAGTAGAAGGTTTCACCTTCAATTTTATTTGTTTTGATGCTATAAAGAATTCTTCTTCTTACCTTTATTGTCTATACTGATTTTTAATTTTAAGATACCACAAAAGAGCCTTTGCAGAGGCTTGCAAAACTTTCTACATTCTTTGCTTCTGTATTACGCAAACAATTCGAGGGTCTCCCTATTGGTTTTGGTAAGAACATCCGTATATTATGTTAAATATCCCAAATATAAAAATTTCTTTACTCAAACATGTGAACTGATTACGTGTGTCCATATGTAATTTAAGTATAGGTAAGCTGTATTATTTTTACATTAGTATAACGTTAATCGCTTTTTTAAGTTATTTATTTCCTCCTTTCATATTTTTCGTCATTTTCAAGAAGGGGATAACTAACTGGTCGGTACTATACCGCACTCTTATGTATGCACCTATTCGATAGATGTACACATATCCATAATGTATATTAAATTGTCTCTTGCATATCGGTACAGACCGTAGTTGTTAACTAATTAGTAGACTGAGAGGGTAATTGTTAAGCGGATAGTTTTATGATGTACAAAGTTAATCTTGTGACGGCACATTGGCCGTATTGGCGTAATGCCGGCGTTGGATGTACGGCACCGCTCATAGCTCTGTGTAGTAATGAGAGCGTCACTGGTAATCCCCAGGGTCCCTTAAAGTAGATAGCATAAAGAACATCGGATATTACATGCGCCATTATGCAAGAATAACACCATCAAGACATCACCCAGTTTAGGGGATACGAAGCCTAAGAAACATAACGCCATTGCTTCGTCAGTTGTGCAGCAGGGTACATCATAATCGTTAAAAGTTGGCTTGGATTCGAATCCTGGAGACGTTGTTGTTGAGATATATAAGAAATTTCTAACACCTTACATGTGTAGTCATGCTACACGATGACTTTACCTCCATTCTCATTTACCACCTTAAAATATGTATAAGTTTGGGTACAACCCAATTGTTTGATGGGGCTCCCATTCAGAATACATAATGTGCGCGTCTCCCGTTTTTACCAATCGAGTTTGTATCGATTACAAAAGGTAGGTCTGGCACGTCGAATATAATCAATATTTATGTCTTCTTTCAAGATTGAGAGCTAATAAAACTAATAGAATTAACATATTTTTAATAAACAGGAATAAAGTATCGTAGGTGGTAGCGATCTTGTAATGATTTTGATTTTATATATATACCTAATCTACAATTCATCTAACTTAGGACATTTAACCTCAAATAAAAAGGGTTTATGATGTCTAGTTTTTAAAGTATAAAAAGAATTTATTATATTAATAGTACAAACAAATACAAACCTTGTAGTTCAGTAACATGAGAGGGAAAAGAAACATGAAAACAATATTTAAACTAAGTACAGTGTACAAAGTTGTAAAATGTGTGAGATATATGACTTGACTCGTACATTAAAAACAAACGGGAATGGGACAAGAGTAGTCCTAGATCCTCCTCATTTATGAGGAGACCCGTGACCTGCAGTAGGCTATCAACGACTTGAAGTCAAGTCGTCATTGTCATTCACGTTCTACTAATTTAAACCAGAAAATGTTAGAAAAATAATGTGTCAATGTTTGTGTGTGTACGTATCATTCTTCATTGACTTCAAGAAATCTCTAGCAGTATCTGGAAAATGTGATTATCAATCTTGGTTTGTGTTAAGAATATTTTCAACTCTAGTATAATCCTGTTTTGTGCTAACTTTGAAAAAAACGTGTCTGTACTTATATACGTACGTAAGAAGTTATACTTGTTTGTTGTAATAAAACAAAAAAAAACTCCAAAAATGTTATCCTGCGTGCCAACACTCTACGCTGGTAAGAATTACTAGTCAACCACAGAGTATATTTATATACAGGTTGCTCCACCTCAAAACAAATATAGTGGAAACGAGATGATTACAATGATAGAAATATGAAGAACATCAGTTTCCTTTAAACATGCCTAGTTGTATCATGTGATAATGATTATAACTGTAGACAGTGCCGACTTTTCTTGCGATATCAAAAACGCCGCTAGTAAAGTTTAGACTGTAGTATTAAGGTTCTAGGACTGGTATAAGCGAAAGTAGGTACATTCCTACTGTATACATTTATTATGTGGGGCATTTATTACCCTTAAGTACGAGCAAGGTTTTATTAGGTAAATATATATTATATCTAAATTAAAATTTTATGTTTTAAGGAAAGTTTTTCTTCACATGATGCTTTCGTTTCTAGCTAATTACGGCAATTATGTAACAAAAGCAAAAGGAATTGTAGTTTAAATTTTTATAACCTCCAAGCACCTTTTCCTGAATTTACTTACAGAAAAAGTGTTTCTGTTTTTCAAATTTGTTTTTTTAATAGTTACTAATGCTTAGAATGAAAAATATAAAAGTATTAAAAGCCATTTTATTATTTTTTACTATTAAATGAAAGTTATTTTTTTTTATAATATTTTACAGCACTAGTGGATCCTTCAAATAACTTTCTTGAAGACAGACATCTCGATTAAGTAACTTAGTGATCTTTACAATGCCTACGTTACATAAAAATGTATAGCAGGAGATACTTACGTATTTGACCTACATTTCTTGATATTTTTCGTCCAAATTTGGCGACTGCCCAAGTTTTTTAGCAAAACATCGGAGCTAACAAGCTCATAGTTATGTATAATTATTGACTTTTTATACTTATCGACCAAGTACTGTATCGAAAAATATATTTATATGTATGCTAAGGAATATGTGTATTCTAAATTTACTTACTCAACTTACGTGAGTACGTGAATTATATGTAATTATACCTAATAGTTTCAACTACGATGAACAGTTACAGGGTTTATTGAAACGAAATTCGATTGTTTTGTGTAATCACGATTGAACGTAGTTATATTGAAAATACGTGACAACGAACGTCAATAAGTCATGTATTTGTATACTTATAATAAAACTCGGACGAGAACTTCCAAAAGAACTTAACTCAGTAATTTTCCAGTTAATGTATTTATTGAAATAAATTCAGTCAAATTAAATTTAGGTAACTACTCCATTAATATATGGCCGCAATAATAATAAAATAAATGATTAACATTATAAAAATGAAACTAAAATTCATGTTTAATATTTAACTATAATATAGAGACGGCTTGTTAATAAAAAATTTAAAAGGACGTTAAAAACTTACCTTCTCCGCTCCCACCGCAGTATCGATTCCCACCACCACCGCCGACCCACCGTCTGTCGCCACCAGTCGCTACCGAGCAAAGTAAAACAAAACAGATTAACACATACACACTTAGAACGTTTTCACTGTACAATACGCTACCGGCAGAATCCGCATCGGTTCACTGTTAACTTTCATGGAAGACTTCAAGAAATAAAAAAGAAAATCCGTCAGTTCAATTCATGTATGAAAAGTCATTTGCGAGTTTCTATATATCTTTGAAATTATTTTTCACTACGAAAAGTGGGCGCGCATCGCGGAAAAGTTTTATGGCGTTTTGCGCTTCCCCATTCCGTCGGGGCGCACGGAGCGAAAGTTTTCAGCAGAGCGGTTGAAGACGAGTGTGCTTTGTTACGCAACTCACTGCGGTGCGAATCCGCCAGGGGGCAGCGCACCGCTAGTGGCGCAGTGGCAGGCATGCGCACTACTGCCGCTGCGAAAACGATATATCTCTTTTGTTCCTTGCGTTTTTCAGTTTCATGTACGATACGCTTTGCATTAAATACGTTGGTCGTTTCAAATGTAACCGTTTTGTAAATTGATGCAGAGATACAAAATTATCAATTAGCTAAATTCAATTCAACGAACATCCTTTTTATATTAAAGTTCACAGAAAAATATTATATTTTCTCTGTATCATGTACAATATAAATTAATCTTAAATATAAACATTTTGGCCTCAATTCAAGTTTATCTTAGAACGAGAACGAAAATCGAAGCATACTTACCCTACGTTGAAATTGAGATAGCTATACTGTTGTATACACTGGGTTATGTTGTAACACAATCAGGCGAGCGTCGCGTAGCTTTGTAGTTGTGTGAAAGAAAGCTAAAGCAAAATTGCGGTGGAGGTCACAGCACCAAGACATCGCGTGTGCGGCGTAATGGGGAGCCAGCGAGCGAGTCCAATGTTCGACCTCGCCGTCCTTAACTGTATTGTACAGCTTACACACCTCAATTTAACAATACGTTGTTTCAGTTGTTGTTTAACGCCGTAAATTTTACTATTTTTACATATAAAATCACATGATACTGGTTTTGACGTGTGATTTATTAGGTAAAGCTTATATAATTTATAACGTTAAAATTTTACTACTATTTCTCATCATAAATATTCATTTTGTCAGGGTTTTCTTTATTTAATATCTTTTCTACTTTTAGTCCAACCGCAATGAAACTCCACGTTTTGCTAGTGAATGTGGCCGTAATTAAGATTCGAAGAGTTTACTCTTACTTTGATGTTTAAAAGGGCTACGATTTTATGTTTGACGTCACGGTTTTGATGCCTACGTATTTATACTAAAAATAAAACTGAAAAGAGACCGAATATTAGAAAAGTCTTATGAAATTTTACCGTAGGTACACTTTGTTATGGATATAGAGGTGAAAATTATTTTTTTGGCATTTTGGTCTGTCCGTCTGACCACGTATCACACTACGGTACAGATTTGGATGATACTTGGCATTTTAGTAGAACATTATTGGACATAAGCTACGGGAAATGGATGGATTTCCACAGGATATGAATTAAATGTTAATATGGACATTCCATTAAGAGAGCACTACATAAAATTATGAGTGTCTAGCTGAAGCTTTTGTAACAAATTAATGTGTTTCTAATTTATAAAGCTAGAAAAAACCATTTCTCAAACAAAGCGTATACCAATTCTATATGTAAGAAGTAGGTGTTCTGAAATAAAGCGAGAGCGTGTTACTAGTAATAACATAACTTATTATGATGTGTAACGGATTGCAATCAATCGATTAGTAAATAAAAATTCGGTCCTAATAAAAAACCTGAAAGGTAAATTATAATTATAATGATGGTTATTTAGTGGATAACTAGTAATTTTAAAATGTTACCAAGTTTGAATTAATCTTCAATATTAGAAAAAGTTTTTTTTTATAACATATAAGTTAATGAACGTCTATGCTCTACACCGTGTTTGTATAGACAAAACTAGTATGGAAACGTTAGATAAATAGTAATTATCAAATTTGCAAAAGGTGAAGCAGTGACAGATAAGCGTAAATACATGACAAAGAAAAATGGAAATTATTGAATTTACCCACGGTGACGTATTTATGTAGGTGCATACAAAAGAATGGATGTAGATGAACCATTACGATTCAGTGGTGTAGTTTGACTATTTTTAGTTCAAAGAATCTACAAAAGAAACTGAATAATTATTAATGCTATTTATTTCGATTGATTCATTTTTGTAAATACATATAATGCGTTAGTCATATATATATATATATATCTGAACGTAGCCCAACAACATTATATCTCTTATCCTCCCCTATAATACCTAGTGCACAGTGGGCGAAAAATCGAGATTAATTTGTATACAAGTATGAATAATTTTATTCGAGTAAATGTAAAATACGAATTTATACATTTCAAATGAATGGAAATTAAATTCGTTTTCCCCAAAACTTTCTTTGGTTTGGCACGGTTAAGCTAAACTTTTCGACATGATTATAGTCTATAAGAAGGTCGTATAATCTTTACCTTTAACCCCAACTAGAAGACGTGTAATTTATTAGAAATCCGAAATTTGGCGCGAAATTGTAACTGGTTAAAATGTGTCTCGAAAAAAATAATTACTAATCGTAACTATTGTTGCCTGATATAAAATTACTCCATAGGACGTTTCTATCATTGCCGAAAACAAAAAATTAAGAAGTTATGTTTTGAAGATGTCAACAGTCGATATACGAACAGATGGGTCACTTGACGGTAAGTGGTCACCATTTTCTATGCACGTCTGTGATAGAGGTTAATATGGTATCTCAGATTTTGGATTGTCTTGTTGCTTTGCTGTAACTCAGTTTCAGTGGACCTATTCGCTACAACGTATCTAATCATTAATATAATGGATAGCTGTATGTGTTCGTGTCTGCAGGTGTTCAGGAACTAAATTCAAATCAGCGGACTGCATAAACAATTTATAGTAATACAATATAACGTATTATGAGCAGTGTGCTGCCTCGTCTTCTGAGATATCTCGTCTCTTTGAAAAAGATTGCAGGTTATATAAGATTCGTTGAGGCTCTCTATGTTTCTATCCGGCGCAGATGGAGAGGCTAGAGTTCTTGTGTTTATCTACCCTATGTTCCTTTTTGTTATTTTGTTGTTCCTCCTATGTTCCTATCTACCCTTTGTGTGTCCTAGTGGGACATGGCAAACTTAGAACTCACTAGTAACTCGATCTTATTAAGTTTATTACAAAATAAACACTCACATATTCACGGCCCTGCATTGGGAATCCTTGTTGTGGGTGGTATAGACAACAAATATTTCTTTATAAGATAAATGTTTGCTTCGGCTGGGAATCACCTGTACTAACTAAACAATATTTTAGATAGAGATAGGTAATAATTCAATACCTCGAAGAAAGCGAGAAATAAAACGCCCTACGTGACTTGAGAACTCCGTTGTATGTAACTAGTTACTCCATTTTATACAGCGATTACTTAATAATTCAATAATCTGGTCATGTATAAGAAAGTGTCGATAACTAAGGCTACGATGATAAACGGCAAATACATTTTAATTTGCTTCAATCTTGTCGCTGCTAATACACTCGTAGTGTTCAAGCGTAAATCTTTCCTTACGTCCTTCTTCCTTATTGTAGTCTGATATGACCTTATTGTATTCTAGTATGACCGAGTGGAGGGCATGTAACCGGCATAACAGCCATAATCTGACAACGACAGAATCACAATTTTAGCTCATGTAAATAGAGGGGGAACATTGTCCAGTTTCTATAAGTTGTTTGACATTTAGTAAATAAAAACCCATGTTATTTACACACTTTATTGAATTAACATAATGAAAACAAACATTAATTATATTGAAAGTAACTCCAATGACAGTATACTGTAACCGTAAGTACAACATTTATATTTATTAACATTAATCAATTCAATTCACAAAACATTTAGATATGTCGACAATTACACTGATATTAATTTTTAAGATATGACGAATGAACGTACAAATGTTACATGAAAATGTATGGTCTTACGAGTTGTTACATTCAATAATAATTGTAACATTACATTGAATCCGTAAGTTACATCCTATCTCCGTTCCGATGGAGTCCAAATATCTAAAAAAGGATAGTTACTAAATATTTTGATTCAATTTTAAAATTCAGTAAGTAATATTATATTTCAGATTTAATATATACGACAAAGATTACCATAGTGATATAACTAGTATTTAATGATTCTATTTTAAGTAATATCCATACTTCGCCATCTACGTACGATAAGTTCGTTAAGTAATAACAAAATAATCATGGGTTATTTAAAACTCTAAAAAATAATATTATAGTAACCGTTTGCTACTATGAACACCACTTGAAGCTTGTGGAAGAGGAATGGTGCACAGATATTGTAAGCAGTAGGTGAGGAGTATACAGAAACTCACTGATAAGAGTGATTTAAAAATTAAATGCGTTTATCGAAATTGCATTAGTGAATCACGAGTGATATTCTTTATTGCCATTTTAATAATTTAATCTTAACTATACTCAGTCAATAATGTTAATTCTAAATGAACTTGCAACAACAAATCGGTACAGCTGACACGACGACACAAACCCTCTTGATAAACATCAACCTGTGTTTAAACACTGCCCCTTACCCCCACAAACATGGCACACCTAAAATCATTGCATAATTATATCCGAACACTAATCTTTAAATCTGGTCAGTATTCGTAATAATAGATAGATTTCCAAAATTATCTCTATACTAAGTATTTATGTTTAATGTGCAGTGCTGAATCAGCCGATGGATTTAATTTGATTTAAGCACAATAATTTTGGCACAATAAAAACATTCATTTGGCACTTGAATAATTGTATCATATGACATTGATAATACTGTAAGTTTGTATTATGATGAGAAATGACATATCATATATGATGCCACAGTTTGGTAAAATTCTGAGGATTTCTACACGGGCAGAAGTGACGTCGGCTAAGGTAGACATATCCAGTTTTGGACTTTCAAACCTGATAGATGAGTGAGTAAATGCTGAAAAATATACCAATAAACATATACACATCTTTAAATCAGTTATGGTAGTTCTGTTTAAATATACTTTCAATATAAATTGTATAAGCATCCCAATCATGACTTGTACTATACGAGCGTGAAGTGAACTTAGACTGTATTGTATTTACCCTGATTAACTACAATATTAGTATAAATTATTTGTAGTCCTAACTCAAAAAATATAATGTACTACAGGGATTGCAGCGAATATAATGAGTATTGTATACGCTTAATAAATTACACAACCCTTAATACCCAATCTTCTCAAACCTGTATGTGAATTTAATTAATGACGAACATAGCAAAATATCATTTATCATGGCTTTTCAGATTCTGACGTCCGGCAGTCGACAAGAAGTCAGTTAAAAGCTTGATCCACAAGTTGTGATTATCAATGTTGTATTATCTATTAGTCCCAAATTCATAAGAGGGGACTTCACAAAGGTGCAGTATTTTTTTTTAATTCAAGTGCTAACATGACATTTCTAAAAAATTCACTATTACATTTAGTAAATATTTGCTAAAATCGAGTTTAATTATACTATTATTATACAGTGCAGTCCGACCCTGTCAATAAAGGCTAAAATGAAATAAATACTTTTAAAATTTGAAACAAAATAAAGTCACGTACAATATTTGAAATATGGAGCATTATTTAACGCGTTCAAACTAATCTGTACTTTTTGGTGTTTAAAAATATTGAACCTCTGAAACTTAATAAAACATTACATATTAAATATTATATAATTGTTAGTAACAATTACATAAGAAAAGTATTGTACACTATCGTAAACAAACCAATTAGGTACATTTAAAAGTTTAAAACAACATGTTTCCAAACCCTTGTTTATTGACTGAAGTCATGGTATTTTGAATCTAGTGAGTCCACTACTTTAATGAAAATGAATACTTACATAAAACAATACTCGCTTACAGCTTGATCAAAATCTTGTAAATAATTTTCGGTATCATATGGCTTTACTATGTAAAGATTAATTATAATTAAATATTAAATGAAAACAAATTTCAAACAGAAATATTGATACTAAGTTTACTTAGAACAATAAAATATTCTTTTACATTTTTTTATTAAGAATATTCACTAAAAACACTCGGACCGAACAGCATCGTGGACATGCCGCCAACAAAATAAACATTGCAGTAACTCAAGCCTAGCTTATACGAATAGTAATTGAGCAAATGAAAATAACAATAACAATAATGAGTCATAAACCTACACTAGAACGATTTTAATATCGATTAAATAATTTACGCAAACCATGATACATACACGAAAATAATACACGAGACAAATTAACTATTATCTAATGTTATTTATAACTGCATTGTACTAAATGTATACCAACAACACCGATGATCTAACACTTTGCCGCAAAGTATTTGCGTTACAGTTGCCAGACACAATGCGAGCATTCCTCGCCTACTCGCTGCCGAGCTACGTTGCTTTCATGTGACGTAGCCTTGTGCACAAAAGTGCGTTTAAAATCACAGCTACGAAATTTCATCTCTCTAACAATTTACACTTTTCTTATTGCAGTATTTTACATGGAGTAAATTGTTTTACACAATGTATTACTTAATAGTATCAAGCTCTATACATTGCCCTATTCGCATTCAATAATTGTCATAAATAATTGATTTAATTATTTTATTGCTAAGCTCATTACACCAAGCGAGAAGATAAAATTTTAACTTTCACGAACAATAAAATAAATAAACTATAATATGTGTAAAATATTAAGTTAAAAAAGTACACCGATTCAAAAAATTTTGACTAGAATGTAAAAAATATCATGTCTTTTAATTTTCACACCAATTTGACTAGCACGAATCGAAGTTATTGACAGAGTACAACTTTAGAACATTACCTTCCGCAAAAAAACTTTATATTTTTGACACAACTTTGGCACAATACTAATATTTATTACACGAATAGTGAAGGGGAAGACTTGGGGAAATACGTTAAAGGGATATGTAGATACGTACTATTTACGCTAATTGTGTAGACACCTTAAATCTAGAGTGCAAAATTAATAATAAGTGGATTAAACAATGTTATCTTTCAATGCTATAATGCAAATAGTAAATTCATCGTAAAATGTTAGGTAATAATATTTATACGAGTAACATATATACTGAAAACATAATTTCGAATTTTATTATTGGCACAATTTATTTACGTTGTTGTGGCACTATTTTGTTCTATAAGGAAATTCAAAATACTGGAAAGCATTTATTACACTGGTCCTATCCTTACTTAATCTAATTAAATCTAAATCTTTTTTTTTTTTACTTTTTTATTGGAAATATGTCACTTACTGCTTGACTACTTATATTTTCGCTCTATTTCTAAATATAATGAGCAGTCTGGAGAGGGTAATAAAATAAGTGAAATGTTTCATTCTACATTCCTTTACTAAATGTTAGCTACTCTCAGAATAATTTAGCATAAATCCACAACATTATTAATGTTAAACAAACTTTAACAATCTTTGGTTTTGATCCCTAAACCAATATCATTTATTCGACTTAAAATTTCCAATAGCCGATGCACACAATGTGTTAATAATGTAAGAGATCTTTACGTGTAAAATATGTTACAAGACTATCACATTCAGTTAACACTATTTTTATATGTAATGTCTTTTGTATTAATAGATCATATCAATGCATTCAAAAGTTCATTTAATCTGTCTTCCTTTTAATGTAAGATTCTTAAAGGATTTGATCCCACCGGTTTCGTAGTCGCGTCGCACCCGCAACGCAGCCGTCGCTCGCGCGCACTGGCAGCCGTCGGGCCGGACACTAGTACGTACTACTGTTTGCAGTTCTATATAACGCACTATTGTAAATATTGCTCTAGCTACTTTGATGCTCGCGGCATAGCGCCCGCCGGTCGAACAACGCCAGTGCACGAGAGCACTTACTGTAACCCCTAATTTCAGGTAATTACGTTTATGTTATTTACAAATATTGTCTTTAACCCTCTCACTCTGTTCGCTAATCTAACGCTATGCTACGCCAGCGGGTCCGAGGTCGATTGTAACGCATCTACATCTACTACATGCCGACGCTCAGTTTCATTCACACGGAATATTAATAATTTATTTTTGATCGTCAACGATCGTAATAATGAAAATAACTTTCAATGGATAATTGAAATATTCGACCGCTTAAATCCATAGTAAATTCGATCAACTCAGCAATCTCCCGATGCCACCGATCGTCCGTGAACAGCGAACGAACATAAAAAATTATTAATTATGTGCTCCGTGAAAAATTACAAGTTCACTGTTCGCAGACCGATCACAAAATTTAAAATGTCAGTCATTTTAATTTTTTCTCGTATCCAAAACACGCCGAAGGCTCGTCCGACGACTCACGTGCCATGACACGTGGCACGTCAATCGATTAAATAGTGGAGAATAAATATAAGAATATCTAAAATACTTATAAACTCGTAACAAATGTAAACATACGTTCAGTTACTAGCCATTCGCTTTCCCTCGAATCCCTGTTACTGGGAGATTTGTCTGCGTTAACGTCGATTCAAAGATGTGTTATGCCGAAGTTCCGTAGTTTCATTCAGTGGATTGGCGCCTTGACGATGTGATTCGGAGCGATGTAGTGATAGCCGGGCAGCGGCAGGCCAGCTGTCTCCATCGTGATTCTGAAAAGTACCATACACATTTTACTTCGTAGATCTCAAAGTACGTGACGTCACTACTATATGTGAAACATTAACTTATTTTAGTAGGTTATGGAATAATTACGCGGTAGATGATTGTAATCAGCGGGAGTTGGATTTATAAGGAAATGTGAACGTTGAAGGTAGGAAAATCTCATGTGTTCACCTCCTTCGCAAGTTGGATGCCGGACGTAAATAATAACGAATAGGAAAATTCTTACCGGGATGTTGGATGATCCAGCTGTGGGATGTAGGTACACGATGGTTCAGCGTGGCGGGTGTCACGGGATTGTGTCAAAGTAGGCGTAGGCTCAGTAGGATATGGCATGGGTCTCGAATGGGACACTTGGTATTTCAGATTCCTTTACATATACAAAACGACAAGTGGCCAACTTGTTCCATATATAATATGCATGTATTCAATAAAAAAATATTCCCTTTTATCATAGTTTTATTAGGTATGTACTAAAAACAATATTTCTCCTTATCTATACTAGCGAGTAATAAGATTCTTGAAAAGATATGAAAACGTCTATTTTCTTAAAAATAACATGATTTTAAATTACAAATAAAATTATAATTGCAGGAAATGAATTTTACCCTACCCGGAGCTACATTATATATTAAAAACACTCGAATTGGACCTCGTTTTTATATGTTCGCGCTAACTAATCACGACAGTGTGAAGGCAAATCATTCTTACTGTAGAATATCGACTGCTACATGATAATTACTTACAATAACGCTAACAACCTCACTGTCATCTTG
Organism: Megathymus violae; assembly: GCA_003671415.1. Classification (NCBI taxonomy): domain Eukaryota; kingdom Metazoa; phylum Arthropoda; class Insecta; order Lepidoptera; family Hesperiidae; genus Megathymus; species Megathymus violae. The sequence goes on along the minus strand of PDGT01000007.1, from coordinate 1,003,291 downwards.
TCAGTATATAAAAAAAACATGAAATCTTGACTAAAGCGATCGATTAAAACGACAAACAGACGGAACTTAAAATTAAACACTACAATACAGGTTTTTAAGAGTCTTAAAAATGATTCTAAGTAAACATTATAAATAATTCAAACGACTTGTAATGGAAAACTTCTTAACACTGCTTAAGGCTTCGCCTTAGATGGGCGATATTCTGCGACGCGATACAATTCAACGGGTTACGTTACTTACGATGGAAAACTGAAATTTTACATACATTCTATAACAACACAATTATATGTTCTATAACACAATAATTGGTCACTACTAACAATGGATTTTTTTTATAGTTTTAAAGACCAACGACAAAGTAGACGGGCCATCTATTTTTGGGTAATCACCGTCGCCTATGACCGTCCATATAACAGATTAGATTAGATTGCACATGTGTGCAATCCCATAGGAGTCGCAAATGCGCCGGCCACAAGGAGCCTACAAAGGAGAGCTCTTTTTACGCCTTTTTTTGAACATGTGACAGCGTTCCGGGACGACTTTAAAGGAGACTGGATAAAAACGTTTGTACTTATACTTGATTATGACTTTACAGAACGACTAAAAGTATTCAAGGGTTTCAAGGAGAATGCAGTTTGCACGAAAAACCTGAGTATTGTCGTCATCTATGTAGAAATTCGTAAGTTTATACAAAGGTTCCGTCGAACCCGAAATGCATGAAAAGATTTTTGAAAATTCAATTCTTAGAATTGTGAAACGGAGTGAACCTTTGTACGGAACTTTGTATTCCACACACATTTGTGTTTGATTTGATTTGGACTAGTAAAACGAGAAAGTACAGGGCCGCTTCACATCCCAAACTTTGAATACTTTTAACACGCATATGTTTCCAATAGTTGCAACTATTGGACCGCTTGTCGCATTTGTCGCCCACCTAAGTCAAAAGGTTAAATTTACTGAACATTTTTGATGGGAAATATTCAATATACTAATATACACTATCCCTTCTAACATCATCTTCGATCTAAATTGTACAGAATCCACGCTCATTAGCAGGCATCAAACAATACTTCCCCATTTAAAACACACTTTATTGTTCTTGGTATGTCTGTATGAACCCTCTTAAATTATGAGGCAGTAATAACACAACGATACCAAACATAGTTTTTATCTCCCTATTAAATTTTAAGTAGGATTATGAAGTATAGCTTGACGTCCTAACTACACACCCTGTATTTCATTTTAAAATAGAGTTTTATACAATCGAACGCGAAGCACTCTGTATATTCTACAGCATAAGCATCTATGTAATTACTACTATTGTCACGATCCCCCTAGTTATCGTATTTGTTTATTTTGGCCATTTTCATCAGGTCATACAAAATATAGTGATCTTCATGTATTTTACTATAGTAGTCACTTCGAAACAATAATTTCATATACGACGAAAAGAAATTTTAAAATCACAAATAGATATAAAAATATTAAAGGTCATAATTTTTCTTTGGTCAAAAAGCCCGAACAACGATTGCAAACGTGATTAGAAAACCGAAGGAAGTATTGCACCAACTTCAATTTCACAAAAAATTTAATACGATTTCAAACCGTATTCAAGCATGTACATCAGAATTACACATATTTAAATTAAGTGTTAGTTCGAGTTCTGTACAATGATAAGTAAACAATAGACTATAAATCACTTATTATTATCAGATTTGTTTCTGTACGTGTATATTATTTGGAGACGAATCTCTGAAGCTTGCAACAAACATTCCGATTGAATGACATAACAGTGCTTTAAAACTAACACGAATGTGACCACCACACCAATATATTTAACTAAAACGATTATATATAAAATAATACCCGGGAACAAATGTTGAGTACAGATTATTTGGCAATCTAATAATTATTTAATTATATATTGAAATTTTCGTCAAAATTTCGAACCGGGTACTATATTATTATACTTAAGGGCACACCGTGCTATTAATTAATCTATATCTGTACTAATATTATAAATAGGAAATCTTTGTATTTTTGTATGTTTGTTACGAATAAAGTCAAAAACTAGTGAATCGATTTTAAAAATTCTTTCACCATTAAAATGCTACATTATAGTAACATAGGCTATATTTATTACTAGAAAAAATAAGGTATCTTTGCTAAAACTTCAGTAACGTGAATCAAGGTGCAAAAAAAATTGCTTAAAAATTTCTTTCATCGCATACGCTGCGGAAACTATTGATGATAGAACAAAAAAATGTTCTACAATATCAGAGAACATATCAATATCTACAAATAACTTCGCGATACTATATGTCCAACTATTGTAGTTATGTCACTATAACCACTTTTTACATTTTAAAAGTTGATCAAAATTAGACCATAATAACCATACCTTTGTATGAATCCTTAAACGAATGAATTATTTCATATTCAAAACTGTTTCAATAACTATAGATAACTTTTAGAATAACTCAAATTGGACATTCCGTTCAGAAGATTTTCGTATTTAGCGCAATGATCAGTGTGGCCCCATGCAAAGCAGCCGTGACGTACAGGGCGACGAGGGAGGGCGCGAGGTGCGGGGCGGGCACATCTATGAAATAGGTAGTCGCGCGGTCGGCTCATTACGCAGCGGACATAATGTATGCAACATTAAATATGTCCTTTATAAATATAAAATTAGAAATATTTCTCAAAATATTTAAAAATAAAGGTACACCCGTGCGAAGCCGGGGCGGGCCGCTAGTTGATAATATAATGAAGATAGAGTGCAAATTTTGTGACTTTTTGTGTATGCGTGTAAACGAAAAATTGTTATACCATTTGAAAGACACATTATTCCAGATGGATATATATATATATATATATCCATCTGGAATAATGTGTCTGTCTTATATATATATATATTCGATGGTCGAGCCGCTAGTATAATATAAAAAAGTTATATTGCGTTATATATTATGGATAGCAGCTTCAGACATCAGTGATTTTATACAAATCTGTATATTTGATGATTTCACCAGGGCTAGTATCATATTATATATTTTGCAGTTATATCTTAGGCAAACTAAAATCTCAACAGTATGTTATTTGTAAATTTTAGTAGATTGAAAATTATTCCAAATTCTTAGTAATATTTTATTAAATTTACAATGTATTTCAAACAGCATACCATTAAGTATATAGTGTAATGTAACGATTTGACCATGCAGGTATAACTCTACTATTCAGAGGTATACGGAATGTGTAGACTATAAATCTATCCGATCAAAGCACTATTATTAATTACGCTCACGGTACACCCTTAAGTTACGGTTAAATTATAATACAGAATTATTGATTTATTAAATATATACTCAGAGTACAATGCAACAAAAACTAATATTAGGCCAATGCATGCCTGATAACTCAAAAGACTTGTTACTTACAACTTACGATTATTGACGCAAGTGCACGCCTTTAATACATGTAAGTTATAAAATAAAATAAAAAATACTCCAAATCGTAACTTATATTTCTAATAAACTATTCTCCATTTCACACAGTGGAAATTAATATTGCGTTCACAGGGTATGATCATCGTTTAATGACCGACGAGACAGATTGAATAATGATTACATTTGGAAATATTAATTCACAAATCAATCTATTGATTTAACTTTCATTGTTAAATATATATGGATGTAAAAATCCTACGAATCGTTTTTAACATTATTAATTTCCGCTTTGAATAGGCTCTTACCGCCAAAAGTCTTACAGTCTTTTCGCGCAGGAAGAACAAAATGATAATTACACCTAACATAACATTCGTCCACTACGGGCAAAATGATTATCATTATTATTATTCATTCAACACCAAATAGATTTGAGGATCACACTGAAATTTTTTACCTGACGCATATTCGCTTAACAACTAAAGGATAAAACTGGAAAATAGAAACGCTCGAAACCTGCCCAAGCAGGCCCCTACATGTCTTCGATTTCTTTGGATAATATTCATGACAGTCGTCACCGTGAAACCTAAGGCTCGACTACACACGTGTTACATTTGGATCATTGACTTCGAGTTAGATTACTATGTCGTGGTTCGCTACAACAATATATCTGCGCGACGTCCCTGATCTACGAGCGAATCAAACGTTGCGTTTTCCATACTAATCCGTTAAATATTATTTATACCCAACGATCAACCAAAGCCCTACCAGGACCTGCTACGTACGCCAGTGCACGTAGGAATGTTGGAACAATTACTTTGCCAAAGATGACACAGAGTACTGTACAGTAAACCATACGCACGGTTGCAATATTCCTTTTCACTCGCAACCAATCTTTATATGCAGAATATTTCCAAAGCACAAAGTAAAATTTTATCGAACAACAACAAAGAAAGATATTATTGTGAATCAATGAATATTACACAATTTACTATTTCATGTGTGGACTACGTTAATCGTTCGTCCATAATATTCTCAGTCTACAAAATAGCTTTTTCACGTGAATCGGAGGTCAATCGCATGAAATCAAATGGATATATTTTTCGTACTTTTCCAACTTCGATCAGATCAGCGTTGTACAACGATTTACCAATTTATCGTCATTCGTTAACGACGGACGAGGCTGACGTTTTGACGGAGCGGCTGACGAGTCCACCATGGGATGTAATATAATATATAACATTATATATTATAGCTCGGAATATAAATTAATATCGCTCATCGTACTTTGTACTCCGTCACACAGAGATGTAATACAATCGATGATTTTTTTCGCCTAATCGAGCGATATTTTTAAGGAATATGATTCCCGTACTCTGCACTTTTCTTCGTGTCCCGTCTCGCCGAGTTCTGATTTTGTATTGTTAGACTCAATCTACATCTATAAATATGTTTAATCCTGATTGAAAAATTTTACATTTTTTAAAATAAAAATATTCATAAAAATACTTAATGATGACTTTCGAATCTTAATCCAATACTTTCTTAAGTCGGCTAAAGAGGGTTATTGACTGGCTATTACAAAAAATATAATCGAAACATTTTAAAATCGGACTTATGATCGGCCATGCGATGTTAACAATATTATTTATTAAATACATACTAAGTACTGTTTATTACAAAGTGCTTTCTCTCGACTTCCGATCGTCCTCTAAAACGTGTCTATCAATCGATCGACCTATTCATATTAAAGTAGATTTCTAATCTATTTATCCACCTCGAATCTTGCAAGATCTTCAAAGATTATCCCGTTTAATCGAAAGGTGTAGATAGCGTCTAAACAAACGAAAAGACATCCCAACAACGGATACGGGAACGGCGATTTGTATCTCGTGATAAATGCGAAAATCCAGTTTAATACGGGTTGTACTTGTTGCGCTCCTTGGATGACTTGGATGGTGGGTCGTCGTCCTGTCGACGGTAGGCTGGTTTGTGTGAGCGATGCACGCCAGTGGTCTGTACCGGGGGCGCAGCGCCCGCCAGCAGGTCGGACAGCCCGCCGAGCGCCGACAGCGAGCTGAGAGCACCGAGCGCGCCCGACTTGCTCAGCAACTGTGCGAGCGGGATGGCAGACGCGAGCGGACTCGACGACGAACCGGACGCGCTCGAGTTCGTCCCACCCTCGAGATTCGCCTTCTGCAGCTCCACACTGCGGGGGCGGGACAGGAGTTTGTAAAGGGCCAGGCAAGGTGCGGACGTCTCGATGCTCGTTTATTCGAATGGTGCTGATTCGATTTGTTTTTAGGTTTGTTACTATGAGAATTAGATTTAGTTTTAATTGTCTCGCAGTAACACAAATAACGTGGAAGGTATTAATATGAAAGTAAAATCATAACACACACACACACTTATATAAATGTGTGTTAAATTGTTCATATACTTTGTATTTATTATATTTCATACGTACGATATGTAACAACTAAAATTATAGACAAATAAAATTTAAATTTCGATTTCACTTTTGTATAGATTATAGTAATGATATTGATTGGAAAATAAAATATAAAAATTCGAATCAGAACCAATTTTGTATCAATGAAACGAAGATTACTGAATCGAAATGAGCTCGTTTCGAAACGTCCTGATACAAGGTATTGATAAATCGAAGGAAGATAACAGGATGTCAAATAAACAGAATCTGAGGTGGACCAGGCGAGTTTTTAATGGACAGGTGGTGTGTCTGGGTCACCGGTTGGATCGTTCGAGGGGGAATGTTAGATGTCGACAGCTGTAAATAGAGACGGACTGACCTCATGTTGATGAGGTACTGCGCGAGCGCCACGGAGTCAGGGTTGCCAGAGATAGTGATGGTGCGGTCGGTGCTACCACCCTCGCGCTCCTCGCAGTTGGATATCCGTATCATGGCGCCCGAAATCTGGCGAATCTCTGCAATCTTGGTACCGCCCTGGAATCACAACCGATCATTGTCATTGACTTGCGAAATTAGATAAATTTCATTTGCTTCAAATAAAAACATTGGAAGTAAACCAAAGAAATCTCTAGAACGTTCACATCGTTGGGCAAACTCTGAAAATTCTCACTTGATGGTGTGATTTAATACGATAGTGTAAAATCATTGCTGCTACATCAATAAAAAAATTACGAAGTGATGGCATAAATTTCAATAATGACGACAGTCCCTGTTTTAATTAAATATTGATGAAAAAAAAACTGGTCACGGTTTTTTCGTATTTGATGACTCATTATAGTTTGTATACCAATGATACAGTAAGTAACGCGTTACATCTACGTTTGTTTAATAACAAATGGGCTTTAGCACCAACCAGGTGCAAAACCTTAGTTTTATTGAAGACTAAAATTAAATTGTTTCAATATGAATTGGGAAAGAGCCGTCTGCCAAGCCACAGCTCACATTTATCTGAGAGTCAGGGTTCTATACATGTCGTTAATGAGCTTGAACCACGCCACCGCCACTAACCTTGCCGATGATGCAGCCGATGAGCTCGTTGGGAACGGTCATTTCGTGAGACTGTTGATTGCTTTGTGGTTGGTTGCGTGCTTGGTTCGAGGTGCGCAACTGGGAGCCGGCTAAGGCCGCCAGTGCTGCTGAAGGAAAAACACAGTCAGGTAAAGAGAAGGAAAGTACGGTTGTACGTTTTATTGGTTTACTGAAGTTAGGCTTTATATTCTACACATTTATTTCGAAATCTACATATTCTTATAATTTATCTTTAATACGTTCGCCAGATTATCTACTAACATAAACAACCTCCGACATAACGTGTAAGTTAATGTTTTTAATCCGTCTGCGGTGTATTGCGTACAAAGTTTGACCATGTTAAACAACTATTTGTGTCAAATTTCAAACTTAGTATTTATAACGACAACAATCTAAACTACACAATAAATCTGTATGAATAATTTTGTATTATATGTAATAATTTTTTGGATGTTATTGATCGTTACGCACTGGTAAAATTTATAAAAATAAAGTTAATAGTGAAGAGAAGCTAAAAATGTTTTAGTGGCTGCTCGGTAATAAGGTAGTTAAAATAAAATATATGATTTTTAACCCGGTAACATCAGTCAGTAGAGGAGGTTGTAAAGTGTGTTTGTGCTTGTCATTGTGTTACGGGGATTAGAAACTCGATACAATACTTTATAGCTTTAAATCATTCAGTAATGAAAAAAAAAAAAAACAAACGGTTAGACTTCGAAATGACCTCCTGAGGATGGAGAAGTTTGACGAATTTAAAATAGATTATAATTGACATTTTAATAAATTGAAGGAACATATAATGTAATTTAATTATTGTTTTATTGAGCATTTTAGAAAGGCTGATGAATATGAAAATTGTTCTTCAAATTTAACAGCTAGAAAGTATTATAATGTGTTTTTATGTCTCGATAAAATGTCATGGACTCCTAGCATAATTAGTGCCGCTACCGATTCTGCGTTAGTTCCAACTTTGTTATGTTTATTTTGTTTAAAAGGTGTGTTTATGTGTTTGTTTTACACAATATTACGGCACCTTTCGAAAAGATACGATGATTAAATGATTTTGAATTTAAATTTGTGAGTTCATTATTAATTAATTTTATATTAACATAAAATGTAGTACCTGCAGGGTTAATTCCACCGGTGTTCGCTGGCGCGAGGCCTCCCAGACCGAGAGCCGCTAGTCCTGCGAGCGGTGATTTGGCCAACCCTCCCATCTAAAATTTTATCATTACACTTACAATAATATTAATTTGGAGATGTACAAGGATCAATATTTTGAGCGCAATGTAGCCAAATTAGACGTTGCGGAAAGTCTAGCATAGTGAAATATATATTAAGATGTACAGTTCAGTATTTTTAAGATATCATCAAAACGAAGTGCAATATTCTCATCACATGAACAGTAAATTAACCTATGTCCATTCTGGAATTTATATATTAGGATATTCAAAGTTTGACCAACAAATAATTACATCCAGCCAATAACCCTAACATTTATTTGTCGCCATATATTAAACGACTTCACTTGGTTTGACAATATAGAAAATTACAATAATCATAGTAAAAAATTTATTATTTTTGTAAATAAATTCGTAAAATTTCTCTTGATAAGAGTTTAAATGCAGTTCAATCGTTTATTTTATTTAGTGGCATACTTGTCACAAAAAATATTGACCGTATAAGCTCAGAGATAAAACAAAATAATCCATGCCGGAATAATAGATCAGATCATAAATGCAACAACACAATGCAACATTTAGCTCCAGCTGCTTGTTTTCATCTTCTCTGACATTGCCGGGATGGGATCGCTGGATAGGGTTACCTGGGTAAAAATTGATTTAAAAAAATATTCATTAGTTCCACCAAGAAAATTCGCAATGATAATTCTGGTATAACGAAGTAATATTTTATAATTCTGTTTAAATATTTTCTATTGCTTATAACCAAATTGCTTGGGTGAAGTACAGATATTTAATTCTACCAGTGTTTTAATAACATGTATACAATTTAATTAGCACGTATGGATGAAAACAATTTGCGAATGTTCTTCGTGAAGTTTTAAAATATTCGACCACTTGTGAGCCTTGAGTGGTGCTGCCCAAGTTTAAAATGCACCTCGAATGTACCAGGAGTCAGCATTTAACTATGTGATTTATTTAAAGAGCTGCTCGCATCAGTTACGCCATGCGATCCATGGTTAATCGCAATATTAACTCAAGTGAAAAAATAAAACATAAAATATCGGAAGAGGCAAGGTAAAGGCAAAAATATTGGGAGAGGTGCAAGTACGGGATGTACGAAAGAACGTTGTGTCAATAACAGATTACTCGTAAATGTAAAAGCTTTCATATCGGCGATGCCAGAAAACAAACAGATAAAGCTTGATGTGAACGTTTTCACTACGTAAACTTCGTCACTTAACACTCGACATAATTGTGCTGAAATTAATATGTATGGTTACTAACTACTGTTCGAATGGCTTGATTATATATATAATAGGATCCTAAAGGGGGACACCATTGTACAATAGGATTGCGTGCAAACGGAAAATCTAACGAATGTCGAAGCGTAGGGGATATAAACAGCGCAAATAAATAAAGTTTATATCTACACTCCACATCACCAGGGTAACTATATTATTGGTCTTTTACTGGTGTTCTCACTACAAGGGGAACTGGTCACATATCCAAACCAATTTTAGGGGAAATGGGGCAGCACCAATCACATAATAACACTCTAGTTCCACACGACCTCGTACAGAAATAAACGAAATCCCAAAAATTGGACACCGTCGAATCCTTAAATATATAGAATATTGTGTGTTTATATTAATGATATTTGCATATTTAAAAATTAATAATCATCAACGTTTTCAACGGAAGAATATCGAACCTACTTGGCATACCTACTTGTATACTCTCTGAGACATTTGAGTTCAAAACCGTAGATAAGTAAACCATTAATTTTTTTTTCTTTACAACTTAGTGGATCACATTCGACAGTATTACTTTATATGCATAGTAAGCTGTATAATTATTAAATGTATAACTATTAGGTAGTTCAATAATTTAGTTAATTGCCACCAACGCCTGCGAGAACGAAGCGAAGTGTACTATGAACCAAAACATAATAAAAATTAATGGATTTGTGTTCTATATATTGTCTGACAATCGCTGAATCTAAAAAAGTCGGTGGTGACGAGTCACATTGTTATTTCCTGGTGTCGAGCCCATATGCCAAGAACCATATGATAAGGGTACCTACTTTTATCCACTATGCAAGAGCAGTATTGTCAGGCGATATATCGAAATAAAATTTATTTCTTTCCATATAGTTATTCATGAAAGCATACATAAAATATATTGGGTTTCTCGAGTGACGTATGTGAATCTTTGCTAGTAGGAGCTAGATTTCTTCCTGTTCGCTTTTACGTGATTGTCATTATAATTCCTAGCTTGAACGATTAGATAGGTCCCCAACACATTATTTTTAGATCATCTTTTGTTAACGTAATAAATACTTCTAGTCCAATTTTTTGATTGAATGGGAATAATTGAGCCATGTTTAGAGATAGTTGTTGTTGATAACATTAATATTGAAAAACTAGTCCATCACTGACCATTTAGGGTTTCATGATATGTCCTGGAGAAAAAAAAAAACAGCGGATGAGAGTCATTCTACCCTATTTTGAAGTATTTACTATTGGTACCGGTTACATTGCAACGCCAGTACACACTTGAGGTGATTATCTACGAGTCACTATCTCATGACGCCATATTGATGATGAAGACAACAGCACTCCTTTATCATTAGGATTTAGTGGATATCACCGAGTTTAGCTGACAGAAATAATTTATTAGGCGCTTTAAATCAGGTATCCGCGATCTGCTTGTCCCTTCAGATAATGACATTTTGTAATACCGTATTTAATACTTACATATACATATATTGCAACGTGACAAATTTGTGGCAAATTACTAATTCCACTTAATAACTAACTTCTAATTACTATTCATTTAAATAAATATCAGTTGTATGCACTAGTCACTTTGCATGATGCGAGTGTTGCTTTTTTTAAACTCACTTAATTTTTTTTTAGTTTTGATCCTTAGTCTAAAATAAAATACTTAATACATAAAATAAACAAAATAAATTGTTATCTCGATTATGAATGGGATCCAATCACTAGAAAATCCAATGTGATGTAGTGATACATTTTTGATCCACTAAATTAAATAAAAAATACTATTATTATGATTAATTTTATTTTTCTACAGTTTTGAAATTACGTCATTTTATCACCAAATATTTTTATATTGTAATAAATTACTCAGTCGATTGGCAAATGTTTCGTCACTGGCTGCCGAAAGGTTTTTCAAAATGGCGGACTTGTTGGTATGCCAGCTTCCATATAGAAATGTTCGAACCTCTTTCTATGATAATTACAAGAGTCATTTATACCTTCCAATAAAATAATAATTACACATTTAACAAACATGGCACTCTAAACACAATATATAAAACTAATAAAATTAAAAATGCTTTGAGAGCTTAGTAGCCTATATCTCTCTGAGAAACTTTTATGTACATAAATGCAAAATTAGAATAGGATTTGTTTTAATTTGAATTAATTTGCTGATTTGATTCTGATAACTGAAACTCTGGCTTTGCGAAGTATTTTAGTATAGTAATGTTGTGGAAATGAGATTTAGAAAGAAGTGTAAACTGTCATTATTAGACACCGATGTTTTTACATAAAATCACAAAGCCCTAACAATACCAATGTCTAAATTATAGTCAGAACAATGGATTGTGACTAAATGACTAGATGGCAATGTGAAGCTTCAGTAAATTGATTATGACAGGCGTCGTAATCCTGGAGTTCTTAGTCGAGTATCTCTGTACGAGGAGGGTAGACGAGCGCGACTCACAAGGTGGTGTTCGTGCAGCGGCGGAGGCAGCAGGTGGTGGGGTGGGAGCGCGCCCACCAGCGGCGGCTTCATTTCCAGTAGAGGGAACACGGGCGCACACACCGCCTGCACACCGCACCGCATCCGGTACATGGTTTGTTTGATTCGATTGCGGTTTAGAATCCACCAATTTGTACCACATGTTATCGAGCATTACGTTCCGAATACGAACAGTCCAGTGAAAATAAAACACTCGGTTACCGTTTAGAATTAAACAGTGTTTTTTGTCACATGTTTTCGAGGAGCAAGTTTTTAAAATACGAATTGACGAGTGAAAATAAAAACTTTTTTACATCCGATTATTTTAAGACTAAGACAGTCAGCTATTTGATTTTAAAATAACAACAAGTGTAGGTCAATTATTTTTGGTTCGTAATTAAAAATATTAGTTGTATTGCAGTACGGCGTAATAAGCGATGAAAACCGTTTATTATGCGTTGATTAACAAAATCATTTTACCGCCTTTAATTGTTTTATTGTTTTAATGAATACGATGAAGAAATGAATGATTTATTGGTTTAATGAATACGATGATGAAATTAATGGTTTATTGGTTTAATCAATACGGTTAAGATTTTGTTGTCTTTTGATTAATGTTGTCTCAATGAAGAGTTAAAATATTTAATACTCGCCTTTACAAATGCTTAACTGACGAATTTAAAAATAAGAAATTTACGCCGTTATTTTCGATACTAGTTAGACAAAATTTAATTCCATAATAGCAGATGAAACCAATCAAGGAAATTATGACAACCGACTTGTGGAGCATAGCCAGCATTTGATGCAGTTGGGAACTTGAACATAATACTTGGCTGTTGCGGGTCATTAAACCTACCATACATGGCTGCGTTACCTAATCCATAGACTGAGTGAAGTGAAGATAAATAATTGTATAGAAGTATTAAATGAGACGAATTATGCATATTTTATTATGTATATATAGTTTTAAATATGTGTATTTATTAGGCTCTTTTCGTGTTACTTATTTATTTTTATTTTCATTATTTCACGTGCGTCGAAGTAATTGAGCAAGGAAGTAAAACGATAAAACTTAAAGTTTATACCATACAACTTTTATGTTGTTCATATAAATTAATAAAAAAAAAATAATTAATAAATATCTTATAAATTTCCGATTTCTTTAAACCTAACCAACAACATCGTATTGCCTAGCCACCGTTTCCCTAACTAAATATTTGACATTGGATATTGTCGGTGCAATGCACGTTGTAGTTATTTCAACTTATTTCTCAGTTTCAGAAAACATAGTTAATACATTTGAATAGAGTAATGCAAGTGATCTATTGGAAAAAACAAAACCAATAATCGCTAATTTTATGAGCGGATATTCGGCGTGTAACCATAAACCAAAGGTACTACCATAAATCGACGTGTGATTTGTAGGACCATTATTTATTTTCATTTTTGTCAGTATCGACGTCTTAATTTATTAGGTACTATTGAATATCGATCTTGCTTGTTTTGTTGCGACATACACATAATAAATAAACAGAATGACAAAATTACGCAAGTTTAATGAGTATTTATCGTAAGAAACACTAGACCATATTTACCAATATTATTTTAATTTTACTATGAAGGCATAGCACAAATTTGGATTGCATATTATTATAGTCAGAATATTAACTGGTTTAATTTATACCATTTAATGTTGCCTATTATTTAAGTAATATTTATGAATACCATACAATGTTTATTATCTAGACACTTAGGTAATATTTAATCTCTTCTGGGCTGACAGACAAATAACTGGGCCGTTCCTTCGCATATGTATTAGTATGTTAAATTCGACAGGGAAATGTGTGTATGTCCATTTTCATGTCGTACAGACATAGATGTTTTACTATTGTAGTACTGATTACCAAGTCACATCATCTTCATATTGAACCAAAGTGACCATACTTTACACACACACACATATATATGTTTTAAAAATTTTACTAAGATGGTAACATTTTTATTGCAATCATCAAAAATGTTATATGGACTAAGATAATATCGCTATTTATTGACTTATAATTTTATATGTAATGCTACATGTAGTAATTTAGCTAATTAACACGTTTTTATTTTTATCTGATTGTTGCAAGAATACGCGATTGATATATTTTTTTATATTTACTGTATAAGTAATTCCAATCAAATGGCATTGTAACAACTTACATCTTGTGCTGGGACTGCATAGTTGCCTTGGATGGTGTAAGCTTGTCCACCGGCAAGGATCACAGGTCCAGCTACATTTGGTTTCGGTCTGTATGGGATAGTTGCACCTTTTGGTGGGCTCTACAATATTAAAATACCGTTGACATATTTATTTCAAAAAATAATATCTACAATTTAAAAACACCTATTTGTGTTTGAAACCTATGTGTAATTAATTCAATAATGACTATTTTTATTTCTGCAGATACATCAAGTATGTTATTTGTTCCTGTCGAAAAAAGTAATATGAATTAGTTAATTGAGATTAATTTAGTGAAGTATTTAGTAACAACTTCAATTATTCTTGTATGACGGTAATTGTGGATCTTAATAAATTGAATAAATGTTTAAACAATGCAACAATACCTCTAGCATAACACAGCAAATGTGATAAATGCACTGTGTAATTGCATCACAAGTGCCGCTGATTGTCACAGCTCTTTCAGTTGAGTTTGGCAGCATTTCACTTGCTACCTATAACAACAAAAAAATATGACATTGATAAATGACCAATAAGATAATAGTAGAGCAGATTTGTGACAACTATTAGATTAAGTCTAGTCATAGTAAAGGCGTGTGATTTTTTTATGTTGTAGAAAGAATAGCTAAACATTTTTAAAACTTAAAATAATTAATAATAATTAATTTAATTAAAATTCTTTTATTTACTTCTGATCAAAATCAGCAAGAAGCTCTATACATCACTAAGTATACCACGGGGTTTCTACAATCAGGAGTGTGTACTATGAACAAGGATGCAACTACTAATTAACAAATGGATAATTAACAAAACAACAGGATAAATCCTGTTGTGAGGCCACTGTTAAATTAAAAATTAGAGCTCTATACAAACCAGCTAAAGTCTGACAGCTCCGATACATAGTAAGGGTCTTTACATGTCTGGTTTGCCACCACACTCCTTACATTAAGCATAAAACGTGTTTAGTGTAGTTAAGTTGCAGTGTTGGAAACACACGGTAAACTCACAGCTTCTTTATTAAGCTGTAATACATCTAATGACGATCTTGGAGATTCAGACGTACATGTCACTTGTTTCAGCTTTTGGTTTTCCAGGTACAATATTAAAACCAGTACATATTATTTTAACTCAAGGAACTGTTGTGTGTTTTGCTGTCCCCTTGATTTGAATTTAGAGTACCTGTATATTGGCACCGGTGACGTCACGGATCTCTTTGATCTTGGAGCCACCTTTGCCGATAAGCGAGCCGCATTGCGAAGCGGGCACGATGAGCCGCAGAGTGATGGGAGCACGCGACCCGCCGCCGCCACCCTCGTTGAACTGCGAACACCACTGCAAAACGTTCAATTCAACATTTAAATACATCAGTAAAGATGAAGTTAAATGAAAATCTTTTTAGCACAATTTTTGGAAATACATATAATAAATATATATAATATACTAAGTTTTTTGTACTTTTAGAGATTAAGAACAGGATACAAAGGGCTGCATCCATTCTCAAGTCCAAGACGATTTCCCTCGCTCATATAACACTCCTGAACAACGGAGGAGAAAATAATGGTAGGTCTCACTAGTTAGAGTTCGCTGGGCTCAGTAATATATAATTTAATCCCGCCGGTACGTGTGCATGATAGTAGTTCTTTAGCTATATGAATAGCAATCACTCGTTCTAGAATAAATCGCAAAATTTTTTAACGCCTTTCGGTTCAAATTTTGGAGATACAGTCAACAAGCGTTTCACCCACGTCATTATGTTGCAGATTTCGATAGTTCGCTGTGATCACTTATCATTTTGTCAGCTATTGACAATAAAATTATATCAAGTCACATACGTCTTTGTATATTACAGACTTTTGGTAAATTTGGTAAACTTTAGATAAATTTGGAGAAGTTACCAAGTACCAAGTGGTTAAGTACCAAGATAACAACAATAATTAAACCACTTAATGATTCATGTGTCATTTACTTACAAATATAACAGTCACACTTAATAATCTAAGTGGGTAATGAATATCATGAATGCTTAGTCTCTTTCCAGAGTAAATGTTGCACTAATTGCTATAGAACATCGAACATTTCTTATCTATGGTTCATTTTTTGTAAATAATCATTAAAAATCAGTCAAAATAAGTGCTTTGTGAACAGCCAAGTATCTGCTAAATGAAAAGGTTCACAAATATTTAAGGAAGATGTGTAAAAATAGGCTTACCTCTTCAAATTTCTTGCATATGAGGGTGAAAGCTTTGAAAATGGCACTTGTATTGCCAGTGACAGTGACAATGCGCTCAGGACAAGATCCATCAGATATGTTTATTTTAGCTCCAGACTGAAAGGATTAACATTTTTGCTATACATGCTTATCAAAAGAAATCATTATAATTATATATTATTATGCTTTGCTTGATACAATTTTATGAAATTAAAATTGAATATAATCTGTAATAAAAGAAATAGAAGTAAAATATGTGCAACTAGCAATAAAAACTAGTATATAATACACAAACACATTTTTACATACCTCTTCTCTAAATCTTTTTACAATTTCTCCTTTTTTCCCTATGATACTGCCCACTTCCTAAAACCAAACATTAAAAAGTTGTTAATATGAAATGCATTTATTTTAAATTACTGCACAGTGGAATAAAATATTATAATAGAAACATGGGTGATGCTGATATGTTAATGTCTTGCACTCAATGATATTCTGAAGTAATTCTTCTTAATATGAATAGACCAATTCAAAATGCACATAAGACATTTGCAGAGTGAGTGAATAGTATCAGTTTGTTCCTGGCAAGGGCTATCAACTACGGCAGTAGTTATGTGAACAATGCTTGTGCATCTCTGTAGGTGTTGCAGCAATACATCTTGAACCGACACAAATAGATGGCCACAGCACTATGTGCCTAATACACTGGGTTCAAAGAACTTGGTACTAAAATAAATGAACTGATTTAAGAATAATTGTTACATTGCAAAGTATTGTAACATGCACATGCATAAATACTACATTAACAAAGGTGAGATTCAAAACTTTTATGGCAAGAGATGATAAAAATAATAATTTGCATTGATTAACCAGGTCATAGTACATATGATACATATTAAATATATAATGAGGATGTTAAATTCTAGTTTACTGCTTTAAACTGTTTAGTGTAACGGTAAACATTCTTAATATGCTTTATTAATATTCCACAACAAGAAGAAATTTCATGAATTTAGATATTTTCATAAAATGAGCTGTAAATAGCAAAGTCACGGAAGCAACATATCTGTAAATAAACAACTGCACTGTTAAAACCCACATACATTATTTCAATCAGAAAAAGGTATAAATCGACATGTTTGATGAACAAGACAAGTGCCAATGGCTGGCAGTATGCCAAATATACTTTGTATTGGATTACAGCCAATTAAAAGTATCTAGATGCATAGATAGATGTGAACATCGATACATATCACATGTCAGCGCATTCTATCTAGCTACATCTTGATGTCCTAATTTAGTTTTTTGATTAAGCAATGTGACCAAATCTAAATGGTTTTGCTTCAACTTTAACAACTGTTTTCATAATAATTGTGATTATACAAACTTAGCTTACAAACAAACAAGATCTTGCACTATGAAGCCATATAGGACATGCGTTCTAACAAGATTAAAATGCCAATGTCATATTAGATTATTATATTCTTAAATCTAGACCTCCTTTACAAATCTATTATACTGTATAAGAAACCTATGACATTTGCTAATAGTGTTAATATTTTACTACTTGCAAACTGAATGGTGGTACATAAATATGCAAATTCAAATGTCCAAGAAGTATTTTTTGGCTAAAATGATTAAAGGGTAACAAAATCTTTCAAATGTTACATAATAAAACATAGTTGCATTATTGTTTCCTAATTAAACAGGCTGACAATCCATTAATTAACTATAATTACTATAAACACTGCTATATTTTGAATGTTGGAATGTAGTTATTTTCATATATCACACAGCAGAGTAGAGTATGGTGTAAAATGATAAATTAATACAATGTTACACACATATCAATCAAACACTTAAATTTGTGGAAAGTTTCATGAAGTAAATCAGCCAACAAATATATTTTCATTTGAAAATATTTGTAGCTACAATAATGTATCATGCTTTTGAGTAACTAAATTATGATCAAAGTACATAAACTAGTGAGTGATTTGATACAAGAGAATTGTAGAGATGGTTAATTGATGTTATAGAAGAAGGTAAAGTGCACACTTCACAAGATAGTTATTATGAAAAATTTAAGCGAAAAGTGCCAATGATCTTTATAAAATAGTGCTCATTTCTTACCTTCCCCTGCATAATCAGTCTGATAGTGAGGGTGACTGTGGAGTCTTCCTCGTGGAGAGGTGGGGCTTTCTCCAGTTCCATGCTGGAGGAGGTGTCCGATGTATCTCGCGGAATTTTGACTGCGTACAGGGCTATGTGTGGGCAGGGAACACTCCACTCAATCTAATGGCTGGGACTCGGGGGCTCTTGGCACGCACTGCAGGCAGGGTAAGCTGGAAACAGGCGCACATCTCAAAAGGATCGTCGAGGTACCGAGCGGTCTAAAGGTACGGGACACGGGCATTCGACCTCTTTAAGCACAACTAATTGAATCAAATATTTATTTACAGTGATGTCGGTGGCAAGCGCAACGGAATGAGGGCGGCTAATGAGGATCTAGACACTATAATAAACTAACTGGTCCCGGGTCCGACCGGATTCTGCGGCCGTAACGCGAACCAACCCGAGTCGGTCCGCGACACCGTTACTTGAACTCGGATACTGGTTCGCGGCTCGCGACATAACCTTAGCGTCGCCTCATGGCTCGCCGACCGGGTTATCGATCCCGTAAATCCCAAACAAATTTTATCGACACGCATTTCACAGTTTTCTTACCTCGTTTGGAAATTCACGAAACAATAATGACATAACAAATCTTATCACTAATATTATCACCCATGTGTATAAAAATCACACTTATCACAATTTACTAAGTCACTTAAAAATAAAAATTATTAAAATCCGACGCAAATGACGCGTCGATGTGAAGCTTGTCGTTGTGAGTGAGTGAGTTGTCATAGACAACTACAGAAGCAAGTGAAGTGAAACAGAGCCAAGTTGACGCGACAGAGCAAAATACTGAGTGAGTAGACAGAGTATAAATTAATTCGCAGTTATTATTGTTTTCTGCTAACATAATTTTTGTTACTTACTTTACGCTTGTTAATAAAAATTAATACGTAAGAAAATTTGTATGAAGTATTCCTATAATATTTGTGAATTATATAAATATTATCTTAAATATATATTCATAAAATTTAAATATTTCTGAGTTTTCGAAATACGATCGCAATATATGACAATATCAACCCTGGAAAGATTTACACCTGAGCCAAAAAACTTTTAAAATTTTAGAAAAATCAAATTATTACTTTATATTTATTTGAACTCGAAACGTCATTTTTGGAGATATTAGGTATTTTATGTTTAGCTGTCATTTGCTTATGGTTGACTTCGCCTAAAGTAGTTTTTATGGGTTTAAATTTGGGTTACGACAATTGTAACTTTTTTTTGAGGCCTTGTAAACGTTGTAAATTAAACATATCAATGTATGAAATTACTAATTTTTAATATTTTTTTGGAAAGCGTATTTGCAAACAATACATTTAATACGTCGTTATTACTCTTAAAAGTTGTAACCCAGTAAGTTTATGTTTTGTACTCCAAATAGAATGCTATTATTTGTGTAATAAAATAAATGGATATAATAATTAAAAAGCGTTATTAGGGATCGAAACAAAATTTAACACTGCGATTATGTATTTTTATTTTCTCATAGTCCTCTCTTTGTTTCTAATTAACAATTTTTTCATTTCCTTTTTTTTATTGCTAAAAGGGCAGTAAATGCGGGCCCCCTGATGGTAGGTGGTAACCGTCGCCTATGAAGATAGGTAACACCAGAGGAATCACCAATGCAACGCCGGCTTTGGAGGAGAGCTGTTTTTACACCTTTTTTGAAGAGCTCCATATCATAGCGCTCCGGGAATACCTCGGAATGAAGTTCGTTCCACAATTTGCATGTGCGCGGCAAAAAAGAACGTGACAATCGGATCGTGGAGGATTCTTCGGCGGGTGGTGCGGTTATGAAAGAGTGATGTGGGCACCAGACCGAACAGTTCCTCGGAGCACTCACCGTTATAATACCGGTAGAATAGACAAAGGGAACCTATGTCTCTCCTAGAACTTAAGCACTCGAGTTTATCGGTGATTTGTGGGTCGTAGATGATTCGAACTGCGCGTTTTTATACGGCGTCAATTGGGCTGAGTTGCTACTATGGCGCTCCTGCCCAAAGGTGAGAGAAGTACTCCATGCGATGCTTGACCTGTGCTTTGTAAAGCATTAGCACGTGACTCGCAGTGAAGTACTGCTTCGCCCTGTGCGGAACGCCGAGCTTTTTGAAGGTTAGCTTAAACTTTAACTTCCAGATGACGCCGTAACTTCACTTTGTAAAGTATTTATTTTCTTTAAATTTCAAAGTATAATTTAAAAAGAAAACTAAATAATATTTTTTTTAATAAAATCTCCTTAAAAAAAACTTAGATTAAGGAGGATAGATAAAGGGGGAACATTAAATGTCCTTGACAAATAACATAAAAATCGGTTCAGCTGCTTTTCTTTAGCAATCGAGTCATTCCATTGAACCGGAAATAAATAAAAAATGTGTTTGATTTTGCGATACATTGGGCATATCATCAAGCTAGACAAAATGACTTTTGGTACTAATCGTCCACGTCGTTGGATGTGGTGTCTATTGTGCATACTGTACTAACAGATTCACCTTAAGTCATAATTTTACAAAATATACAATCCATATACCTCTGACTAGACGCCTTCTGCTCCACAAAGGCCTTTCTAACAATCGCATTAATGTAGGTATATGGTTAGGTTATAAATTACTTCATCCCTTTTTCTGAAGTCCCGTCGCGTCGGTGGCAAAGCTCACTCTTGCTTTAACGCCGAATGTGTTCAAGCTGAGAGGCGCAACATTCGGCGTATTTATCTAGGTTTGATGCTCGAGACCGCAAAGCTCCAGATATGAGTTTGAAGAAGCAAGTCTTTAACCTCACCGCCAAGTCCTACAAAAAGGCACTAGAGATGTTGAATCTCAACCGTATCCATCACATCCACGCAAAACTGCGGTAACTCACGTAAACTCACTGCGGTATCCCTATGCTCGAGATCCACATAACGGTAATAGGTTCTTAAAACCTTGCGGTATCTAGACGTGAAAAAATCCAGTATTCCTGATGGAATTCCAGAGATTTTAATAAAGGTGTGTGCTCCCGAGTTGTCTCAGTGTGCTCAGTGCGTTCGAAATAATTCCCCCATCGCCGTTTCTCCATGGAACAACTCAACGTACGGCGGGTATTCATCCGTACGTAGTGAACGTACCACCTGTACGGACGGCGCAGTTAGCGTCGTCATTCATTGTGCGCACTGCAAAGGACTGAAATAACTAGCCCGCGTCGGTGTTCCCGCCTTCTTACAATGTGAAAGTCCTGAAAAGGAGAGTAAATAGGCTTTTATAAGTTAATGCGTTCAAAATCATAGACTTCATCACCTCTTACCATCAGATGGGGTTGTTATCAATCTTTAACTTCTCTTTTCTATATATATATATATATCTTCGACGCATAATGCAACTATGAAATGGTGACGTTGGCATCAGTGGAAACAGTTCCTCGGAGCACTCACCATTATACACTCTGTACAACACGCAGAGTCAGCAGATATCTCTCCGAAGACTTTAAAGTTCTAATTTGTCTGTGATTCCCGGGTCGTAGAAGATTCTGATTGTGCGTTTTTGTTTGGCATCAAATGGATTAAGTTGATATTGTGGTGCACCTGCCCAGACATGAGAACAGTACTCCATACGAGGCCTGACTTGTGCTTTGTAAAGCGTGATCAGATGCCTTGCAGTGAACTATTGCTTCGCCCTATTCAGGACTTATATTCAATTTGTACTTAAAACCAACGACGCTATCTAAGATCCATAAATGTCACTGGACACGTACTTCTGTTTCGCTTGCCGCACGCACGTCGACTGCAATCTTTTCGTCGGCTCTGTCAAACGAGCGCAAGCACAAGTAGTAAGGTGGTAACTTCGAAGAGTACTTCGTGTGTAGACGTTAAAAAATATCGTAAGTATTTTCAAATTAAAATATTGAATACCTTTAAAATGTTGTTATATAATTTTAAGTATCCAATATAGGTCTCTTGCAACGTATTAAATGTTAAAGTTGAGTTAGAGTTTGTACGAAAATAAAGATTTAAACAAAAAAAACCATTTCAAAAAAAATTTCAACGCTGGAAATAAATTTCAAATGATCTGAGAGCTACGAGAGTTACATCATTCGACGCAGATTTTTTTCCTGATTCCAAATATATAAAAAACGTATTTTCTTAATTTTGGGGTTTACAGAAATTACGTTTTCCAGCGACAATATTATTACGGTAGGTACATCTACCAATTTAGTTTTAAATAGGAAGCTACGCGTTGGGGTGGAACAAATGAAAAAGTAAAAGATCGTTGATGAAAATTTACTTTCTCAAAGCCTGCGTAGCAATTTATTTACGTAGATACAGAATATTATGTATTTTCTATGAAGGGAACGTAGTCTCTAGATCAAAAGAATACTAGGTTGTATCTATCTAAGGTCGCCAACATTAGTTTCAATAATTTCTTCACAATTGTTCATACGATCATATAATAAATAAATAATGAGACAAGTGTCATCAAAATGTATAGTAAAGTATATGTGGGCTATGTTATGTCAGTATTAATTTAACGACATTAAGTGAATACGGAGATAATGAACTTCAAAGATTTTAAAATTTAAATGGTTGTTGCGCTTGCATTTTTTACGTTAAGAATCAAATGTAATAAATAATAATACATTCAATGTTGTATTATAAAAAAATGCATTACAAACTCAAACAATAGTAAATTACTGTACTTCATTAAAACAGATATATTAACTAACAAAACACCTATTATAAAAAAAATACTTCTAAACACTCTGTTCTGTTATTAAAACAATAAATATATGTACTCTATTATATTGTTTTTCATATTGTACTTCACGAGATTCAGTTAAATTTTCTTACAGTTGTCTGGAACCAGAAAGAACTAGGTAAAGAAGGAGTTTAATATTCCCACCTTAGGTTCAACAATAGCTTTTCCTTCTGAGTAAAGTAGCTCATAATAACAAAAACAACAACTTTAATCTTAATAATTTTAGAAGCTTTGACAAAGTCGTTTCCTTTTGTATTTAAAGCTATCAATTTGTGTCTCTTTCGACGACTGGTCAACACATCAATTTAGTCTTGTGGGTTATATAGCCTTTTCATAAGATCATTTTCGGTGGTAGATAGGTACATCTTATCAGTCTGTTCTCTACAGTAATGAGATTTATTCTTTGGATACTTATGTTCTATAATATTAATTACTCTATCTGTTCCTTGATGTTTATCACATTTTGACTAAATTTTTTCAGACTCTACATTTTTTAAAATATCTATCTATTATTTTGATGATATTCTTCAGATATTGATAAACATTTTGGGATAAAAAAACTTATTTTAAAAAATAAACACGGTTGTATATTTTTTATATTGGAATCTTTTTTCTTTTACAATTTATTGCTAGCACGTAATTGGAATAAGATAATACTTTTGTCTATTAAAAACTTAATCACCCAAAATTTTGTTTTTTTTTTTTATTGTGGGGATAGAACGCCACAATAATTTATGATAGGTGACCATAAATTTAATACTTTTCCTTTTGGTTGGTATTCTGTTTGTTCTGCATAATTGTTTGGGAATTTCACGTGTTTCATTAGGATATTTCATTTTTTTAATGTTCATTGGTCTAATTTGAGGCATGTTTCTTGATTGACCTCCTTTTAATAAGACACTAAGAGTGATTTTTTAACATAAACATAGTTTGATACATAGTTTATCTTGTCTACATCTGATCTGCATTAATAACTTTTCGATTTTGTTGTTTAATTCGTTTTTATATAACGATGTTCAAAAATTATGTAATCAGTAAGGTCTATCTATCACTCTTAATTATATTTATATTATAGAGAATAGTGAATTTCAGCAGACATTATGCCACAGACATAAGTAAATCATGTGTCAGTGTCGTAAAGGCTTTTTAGAATTTTAATGTATTTATTCTGTTCTTATAATGTAGGGGCACCCTAAAATAAAGCTAATGAGCCTTTTTAAATGTCACCACGGCAACGTGTGTGTCAAAATGAAAACAAAAATAATAAGTGTGATCAAAGTCAAACTTTTTACACTAAGAACTTTTATGATAGGTACCTGCTAGTTATACGTACTTAGTAAAAATTCTGATTTTTATAATTCAGTTATTTAATGTCACGTTTTCTTCACTAAAAATTAGATAGAAACGTTCAGGAGTAGTTTTACTTTCGCAAATAATAGGTATTTATGCAATAATGTTGACGTTTTTCAGAACTCAGAACCTAATAAACCTTAAACTATATCGTTAACAAAAAGAATAAAAAGAACTAAGGTTTCCCAAGGGGTAAGTATTAAAATAGCACAGGAACTATACAAATTTATTTAATGATAATTGTACTGTTTGATTTCTGAAGAAATGAACGATCTGAAAAAAGGGAATTTTTTATGATTGTCGACTAAAATTTAGTAAAGAGAATAACTAATCTATACTCACTTACAACTATAGTTATACGTAAGTATAACTAGAAGTAATAAGCTTATTCAAAACTATTATTATAATTATAATATTAATAACTAAACTTATTAAAAAATATATTAATAAGTTTAGTTTAATCACAATAAATAAAAATGTTAGTTAGGTTTTATGTGACGCAATATAAGTGAAATAGGCGATAATAATAATATAATAAAATTTAAAAGGGGCGAATGTACTCGTATATATTCAATAATACTAGTTTTTTTTGCGGAATCCTTCTTTGTTTGTCTGAGCATGAGTCAGGTGTACATACATCATTTAAGAGATTTAGATGATGCTTGGCATTTATAACTTTTATTATGCTATCTATGCAATTTAACTTATCTTTATCTAGGATTTTTTTATGTTAATAGCCGACAAACGAACAGACAAGCCACCTAATGGTAACTGGTCACCGTCGCTCATGGACATCAGCAAAACCAATGGTATCGCTGATGCGTTGTCGACCAGGAAATGAGAAGAAGGTAAAAAAGAAAGAACTGGCTCCCAAGCCCCCAGCCGGAACACGACGAGTTGTTTGGCGGCTGACTCAAGCAGGAGGGTGGTAGCTAGCCAGGCAGGCTTCACGGAAAGGTAATAATACCAGTAATAATATTAATGATTAATAATACTAATAATATAATCTTTACGCGAAGCCCTACCACCAAGCAGGCTGGCTTCTGTCGCCTTTTACGACACCCTAATTTGCCAGCATGGGATTGGGGAAGTATCCTAGGCTGCCCCAATACGGCCAAAAGTTAAAAAGTAAAAACAGATACTTTTCACATCGCGATTTGCTCCCATTATGGTAAATAGTTAATAGGGAACTGTAAGCACAGTTTTGACTTTTTGTGTAGCTTTGTGTTTGTGTTAGTTACAAGCTGGTAATTAGTGAAATATATATTATGTTTTGAATTCGACAAAGATAACAAAAACCTATATTAGAAATATGACCTCGATACTGTTTTATTATTAGTATACATATTTGTGAATCTCTAAACGATCGATTCAAATCTTAGATATTGTGATATTTGTCTATAAATTATCTGTTTATTAAAATATTATATATTAAAATACCTTATACGTCTTCTTAGCAATATGGTTGCGATATCACTGAGTACAATAAGTCTGGATGTAATGGATTTGCTTTCCTGTTTATTCTGTAAACCATTTCAAAATATATAACGGAACTAATAATAACATACGGTTCCTAATTTGTTTGTTTTACATGTCCAATATTTGTGGCAATAAATAAAAAAATAATTAACTAATGTTATTTTTAAGCGACTAAAGACATAAAAATACCCGTTACATTCTGTTGACGAGAACTGCATTTTAATTTTGTAATCTCATTCAGTCAATTCGCAATTCGTTGGATCTGTAAAATTTAAAATTACCATGTTGATGAAATCCTTATAATTTAAATAAATTAATAATTATTTTTTGGAAGACTGAAGATAAAAGGAGGTAAAGAAAATACGAAACTAATAAATTTAAGATCTAATTATGCACTCGTAATTACTTCACTCGTATGTTATAATAATTCTTTTAAAAATATTTAGCACTATGCTGGTACTTCAGTAATTTAATGTCACCATTAGGATAAAACACCTGTTTCATTTTAACATCTAGTTACTTCGAGTCTGGTTGTAAATATGGTTAAAAATGCAGCAGGTTTCAGCGGTGAAGTTACTCTAATGGATTGTTCGTTCTTTGTTGGCACACTATAGGATAAGTAGATAAGTTTTTATCTACGTTATTCGTAATCACAATGTCACCATGTGAATTTTATGAAAGAAATTAATTTGACTAGTGCTATATCCAACGTCATATATTACACGGTCACTGAACTACAATTATATATATGGGTGGTTTGGCATTACCCTAAAGTATATTTTAATATGAATAATTTCGGTTAATAAATTGAATATGTTGATATTAGGTTCTTACCTATGAAGTTGCAGATCTCAGTACAGGCAACTTTAAATTCACATGTCCGGCAGTTTTCTTCCGAATTAAAGTTACAAATTTCTGTTTCGAAATTTGTTACTCATTTGTTTTTGTGTCATTTGTTTCGTTTAGTATCGTTTTGTTCATGACTATGGAAATGTGAAAATGTCGCAATATTTGATAATTTACAGCTGGAAGAATCAGTGATATATTTTTGGATTAGACACTGTTCAAGAGCACTCAGTGCCATTTTCGTTTTAACATTTCCGTTTTGCATATTTTCATTACAAGAACGAGCCCCGTGGAAAACCGAAAACACACTGGTGTTTGCATTGAAAAGAAATAAAAACGATAGTGGAACAATAACCACCCCACATTTCGTCAGAATAAGATAAAGTCTTCAATGTAAGAAAGTCGAAATGTGCGTAAATTATGTGAGCATTGAGTTACGTATATTTGGCACAACTATTAAGGGATTATGATTCATTTCATTATTTGTCTTGAAAAATGGATCGATAATCAGTATCATCTATCACTATGACTACACCTCGGAGAACCTGCCAAAAGTTGTCCCAAGAAGATAGAAGCCTAGAAGATACAGGTAGGTACAGGTGAGTGTGTGGTGGACCTCTGCTACTGGTTTCATTATGTATCTTTTTGAACTAGGCTAGACGATTAATGCAGATGTATATTCTTAATTGTTTGCCATTAAACAATCGATATTGATTAATTGTTCCAGCCGAGTATTCTTTAAGTACCACGCTTGTACCACAAATGAAACACCGTCGTCAAATTTAAAACTTTCCAACCTTTCGTCATCCACTCGAGGCTTCGCGTCAATTGTTTTCCATAATTTTTTATTTTTACAATTTCCTTACAAATAATATTGAGTTCCTGTAAGCCACTATAAACCACTTTCAAAGAATTGATTTTCGCGTTCAGTTTTTTTCAGTAAAGGAATCATCGAACTTACCATAAAATTACGGTATCGATGACAATGGTGCAATGGTTCGTTAAAATAAATATGATATTTAAAAAAAAATTTCATGTGAAACGGCAATTTTATAATTGCAACGGCAAGTTGAATTCCATATCATCGATCAGCATCGCTATATACCAGTAAGATCGCCACCAGAGTTTATCAAACGAAAGATTTTTACACTAAAAATTTTTCCAAAAACAAAATTAAAAGAGTTGGCTCAATATTCATTTTTTGTTTAATTAGAAATGGTTTTGAAGAATACATAATCATAGATCCACATGTAATTTTTTAATTATTAGGTATTTAGGTATTGTTCATTTGAGAGCTGTGCTGCTGATGTTGGGCAGTTGGTTTCTAGTTATTGAATTCCATTGAAGTCATAGACAGCAGAAACTTCTAGTTAAGACTTGAAGGATTCAGTAAATCTTCTGTTAAAGTTGATGCTAGGTTTCGAAGACTGTTGCACCAATATAACTGTTTAAAATTAGAGTATTTAATTACACTGCTTAGACAAGTGAAGTGATGTGTGGTGATCTATTTTAAATTATTGTTCATCGCACGGTTAATAAATGGTCTTAAGTTTAATGTTTAAACACGTCTGATTTACTTAAAATATTAACAGGTTCTATTTAATATTACTATCCACTTCTAAATCTGTAACCCAAAGTTAATATCATTTTCTTGTATGTGTTATTCATTATGTAACACGTTAAATTTATGTTCCATGTTGGTGCTAATTTACTTTAAGCTGATGAGCACCTTTTGAATATTATAAGGGTCCATAATCTCGTGACAACGGTTAACACAGATGACATTTTATTTTAGAAATCCTACGTATATTGTTACGTAACGCGTAGGTAAAGGCGACGATTGGAATTGTCATAATTATGACACAGTCATTTCAAATTGTGTTAATATCAACATGAATTTGAAATTTTGTACAAGGTCAGCACAAAAATGAAAAGAAAAAAAGAAGAAGCATTAGTCTTTAAAACTAAAAATTTTCATGTGATCAACTCTAAATACCAGATAATAAATATTAATACACACATTAATCGGTTTACACATAAATTTAAATGTAGGTTCGTTTTGTTACCGATATTTTTGTTTTATCTGTTTTTATGTCTATGGCCGTCGGTTTATTATAGTTATAGTACACTCCACAGATGAAGTAAAAATTTGATATCTTAAAACCTCTATGGGTCCAAATACGCCAATCTGTCTTTACGGAATAATAGATTAGTGAATAATATTTACTGTGGTTTTTATAGCTGTTACAAATAAAATTTATCGTTCGAAGTTTCTAATTCATAGAACTAGTAAATACCGCACGCGTCTAAGATTGATAAATATGTATAATAACGTTAATTATTTGCAAACGTAAGGACTATTTGCCACATTTAAACGTGGATAATTATATTTAATAATATAACAATAATAGTGTAGAGAATAGATGTCAATGAGAAAAGTCATACTTTTATTCATAATATTTGCGGTGCATTAAAATTGTACTGGATGGTGATTTAGGTTTTTAAGACGTTTCAAAAATATAGTTAATTTAAATAGATATTTCAATAATTGTCTAAAAAGTACCTTAACTCAGTATTAGAATCTAGATACATTTTTTTAGAATGTTTGGGAGGAATAAAGTCATAAATGTTTTATAAAATCATACAATTTTTTTTCTAGAAAAATTACGGATTTGAATTATTCTAATATTCGATTACATTATATTTTGTTTATAACAAGAAATATCCAAATGACAATGTACCTTGTCTATGTACATGGTAACTGATTATAGTGCTTTTGCGGCTATGTAATTTTATTATAGTAACTTTTTTTAAATATTGAGTCCTGAAACCGTCTCAAGGAAACCGAAAGAAAAAAATCCATTGATCATATTTATTTTGGTACAATATAGACTTTTTTTTTTAAATAATCGCTCTCTGTCTATTATTACCTTTCACATATTTTGTTTGAGCGATCAAAATATATTAAATATTTACACGTATACACATATAAGTTATCGACATTAAATAGACAGCTTCATGTAATTTAAAAAGTAGCCCCGGCAGTAGCTGAATTTTCACATTTAAAATTTCAGTTCAGATTTTAAAGTAAGAGTAGAAAATAAACCTTGGAATTAATTTAATACTTTATAATGTACCTGTTTGTTCACTGTTTTATGCTCAAAATACTTAGGCGATGTTATACTTAAGGTAACAATATATTAGATTAATATCAATGTGTCATAATGTAGAATTCGAATTTTTTTTGATTACAGAGGCATAAGTTCATAAATTCTTGATGCACTGATTCTTGGCTTCGGACACATATTTCTTACGTTTACAAATAGTACCTGCCGCGGAACACTTATTATTAATTTTTATCAGTACTTTTATATTATTGTTTACTCTATTTTATTACTTTGAAAGTATAAGTCTTAACACATTTTTTTATAGCTATAGCTATAAAATCTATTAACAATATCATTATTTTTATTTAATGGGATTTCCATTATTAATAAATAGGTACCTATCATAAAGTGTTCATTTTGCATAGCGATAGCTTATTGATTTAAGCCGCCTATTCGCGTAGTCTTAGTTCTAGGACTGGCCGCACCTCTTTCAATTTACTTTGATATTATAAACTAATTATCACTTTATTCGGTAGAGGAAAATTTGGTGGAACCTACATACCTGATAGTTCTATATAATTTTAACAATTGCACGTGAACACCCACTTGATAAGCGCGGTGGACTTGGTCTATGGCGATTTTGAGTGAATTCCCGAGTCCAGCACTGTGAAGTTGTGAAGGATTGTGAAAGTGATGTTGTTTAGGTCCCTTAGAACAGGTAATATCAGTGAGTGTTTTTGTAATTCATTAAAAAACTGTAATATTAATATAAACTTACATTATGAGAATTAGGATTTAGTTTCCTTGGTGACCAGGAAATGCACTGGATAACCTGAAAAAGAAAACATAAATTGTATTGTATTTAAGTATATCAGTTTAAACTTTCCAAAGCTAAATAATATTGCTCTGGTATTGCTTGCCTAATAAAATAAACGACACGAGTGATTCAGATAACCATTAGACAAAAATGTGTCTCAATCTAAGAATAACATTAATATTGTTATCGATAAAAATAAAATTTGATTCGTATTATGCCGCGTTTATTTACCTTACAATCTCAGTAGTAGAGTACAATATTTATATCCACTATAACCCTAACATTGTCTGTTTAAACCGCATCTCATTTTTGTTTTATCCTCCTATGTGAATATCAGACAAACGAACCGACAACCACTCAATGGTAAGGTTGGAACTCCTTACACACAAATATATTTCGATGCTTGTGCTTAATTATTAATTATGACAATGATGAAAACATTCCTAATTTTGTATTCATATACGTAAGTATATGCCAGTTTGATCGTTATGATTATTATTTAGATTCATTGAAGTCTTTGTAATATTAAAGGAGATAAATATTATCGGGTTATTGGATAGATTTGTAAATATTTATTCTCCCAATTTATAGTAAAAGTCTCCTACCATAGCCAATAGCGGCAAAGTAATTACTCGATCCGAGATATCGAACTTATGCTGATTGCTATTCATTGCACGATCAACAGACCAAAACGGTCAAGCAGTCGTTGTATCATTTAAAATTAATATATGTAAAAATAAACAGAACACGGAATGGTTATTTTGTTATTGTAGACGTTGTGGAATGAACTTTATAGGTAATTTATTTTGGAGGCAAAATTGCCGATTTTATTTTCGGTAGTTAGAATTTATAAATATCTGGCTGGAATAATTATAAAGTAACGTCGAGAAAATTGATTTTTTTATTTGATTTTCTCAAAATATAAGCTTGAATAATTTGTGTTAATATATTTTTATTATTGTATTAATATTTCCAGAACATCATTATGCGATAAATTTGTATAGGATGTCGGACTACTTACAGTCAAAATAATGTCGTCGGAACCATCAGCACGTAGACCACGAATTACTTGTTGCTTTCAGGAGATTCTAACTGAAAATATTGACAGTGAATGTCGTACGCTTCACTTGAGCCAGATTTTTTAGGGAAACGGTAAAATGAAAGTCTAGCGTCGACGGCATGACAGAAACGGAAAAATACCAATTAAAAGATATGGCGCTTTTAATATTATGCTATATTTTTAGGGAACGCATTTCAATAAAATAACTTAAGAATAATATTTTTTAATTGCGTAATCGTGTACAAAGAATAAAATGATAGAATATAATCATATAAATGGGACTTTATTAATTAAATTATTAAAAGTTTTTTGGTTTTACTATAATTTAAGAAAGTATAGTTATTTTAAACTATGAAACATAAGATTGACCCCCTTTTTTGATCCATATATATAAATGACTATTTTTTAATAAATATTATTTTAAATATAGACAGTTCATTTATACATATTAATGTTACAAAATAGAGTCATGAGTACAGGTAGCATGGGAACACTGAAAAGATATAATTTTACAATTTATTAGGTAAATTTATCGGACCGGCATTGTAATATTTATGACAGTTTTTCGGATACTATTTATAGCTTAAAGCTTGGCTATTTTCTTATTACATAAAGCTTGCAAGTAGCTTAATTGAAAATTTTAAATATCAAAATCTTTATTCTTTTGTATTGAGTTCAATATCTATACTTATTTACTTTAATTTAATTTCTACAAAAGTTGGTTACCGAGCTTAAAACTTTTACCCTTTTTCCTTAACAAAGTTAACGAAAAATATTTGCTTTTAATTTTTCACTTAAAGTGATTTCAGCAACAGCGAAACAATTTCGTTTATTCATTTCTAGGAATATTTCTCGTTTTGTTTTATAAAAAAAACACAAATCGTATTAAAATAATACCTTCTAGTTTTCTTCGTGCGAAACGATAGAGTACTTGTATATAGTATTTTTGAGTGAACCAAAAATATTTACAAGTATAACCCTTGGAAAGTTGATGTTTTTAATTAAAATAATTTGTCTCTAATTGGACTGGATGTATGTAGGTGGAGTCGCACAAGTACATAGTTTGCAATTACAATTTATAATGAATTCGAGAGCGTTGCTTTGTTGTCGTCGCGGCTGAGGCTAATTGTATAAGATTCACTACAGCAACAAACTAGACAATAAACTACACATGTTTTACAAATATGTTGGTGTCACAAGTTTTAATTGCTGCATGCAAACTTGTATGCCTTGTCGGAAATGTATTGACATAGCTGGCTTGCGCCGTACCGTCTCATAAAAGAACTTACTTTTAAAAGAGGACAATGCAAATTTTCGCTTACTCACAAAACTATTTTTGACTTTGTACATCGATGGTTCTCTACGAAACATACTGTATCATGAAATGCACCTTTAAGAAAAGCGTTCATAATTGCAACCTTCAGTACATGCTTTATATGCTGCGTCAAATTTTTTATATTGACTCGTAGAATCTTTACTTAAAAGCTCAGAAAACGTTGTGAAACTTGTGAAAAATATTGTATCTTTCCTAAAACTTCAATAAATGTGTGGAAAATTATTACGCCCGTTAGATGTTTCAGGAGTAACCAAAGAAAAATTGAATTATAATTTAATTTTTCAAATACCCATCGGCTAAGCGCCTACGGTTACGTCGTAACAATGCTGAAATGCCAAAATTAATAAGACTTCTGGATATTTTTTATAACAGGTATGTTTTAAGGTTTATTTGATGACTCCGTAGCTTAATTGCTAGTGACCTACACTCGAGTTTTGATTTCTGGCTGGGGTAGCCAGGTAAATAAGTGGGGTAAGTTATATATTTTATATAAGTGGGAGGTAAATGTTTATTTTCAGTTTGTAAGTATTTGTGCTGTCTTTTTGTGTGTTTCCTTTCTACCCGCAGCACACTGTATTATGCGTACATTTATTTAAGGTTCGGCACAATCGATATACAAATGGAACTCTTATGCGACCCTTTTCGTGCATATTTATTACACGTGATTTTTCCCGAATGTACATGACGAGACAAAATTATTTTTGATACATAATTTGGGAGTAACTTTAAAGAGCCAGTTAAAAATGTAAGAAAAAAACTTTTGTGTTTATAGCATTTAAACGAAGGGGCTCGTAATGAGACATAAATATATTATTTTTGTAATTTAATTCAAGAATACCCAAAACCCATTGAAACCATTGAGGCTAACATTTTTGAAATAGTCCTCAAATATTAGTCCCTATTAGTAGTTTAGATTAAGGGCCCGTGTTACCACTTATAATTGAAAAACTTATCTCGATACCTGGACAGATTTACAGTACGGAATTGAGTACTGAAAGTATTCAGATTTAAATTTCTTCGTCGTAGTAATTAGCGTAAGAGCCCACTCTGCAAGCATTTTCGTTTGTTTGGTGTCGTTTCTTCATTATATAAGGTAATGTTTTATTGATAGATTTAATTTATAGTGTGTATTAGAGTTTCGCAAATAGAAATAAGCCGACATAATCGTAAGGCTTTGTCTGACTGTTCACGCCACGGGATTGTTCTGGTAAGCGAAGCGGTTTGAATTTATAATTTGAATATAACATATTTTAATTTGCAAAGCAATCTAGACTGGTAACAGTAAAATACACCGAGGGGATTATGTGTATTAGGTTCGATTTACAAACAATTTATATTTATATTTGTAGTTTTCAAACATTAAATAGGCATATTACATAGTCACTAACGTTCAGTATCTATTCTCTGTGATAAGATAATGGAATATTGTTAATGAGAATAATGGGTATGAACCCATACATTAATGGGTACCTATAAAAATGTTTAATGCTAGTCTATAAAAAGGGACACTGGTCAATAACAATACAAAATTTCGCATATTTGTACTTGTACTATCTGTATATTGTTTTTTTTTTTGAAATGGTAGCATGTACACACATATATGTTTTGAATGTATTGACTGTTTTTCTGCATATTATCATTAATGAAATCAAAATAATAGTTTCATCTAAAGTTTACAGGACAACCTACAGGACCATAATAATTTCTTAAATTTATACAATAAATGGAATTTTCATAACGGAACTATATAACGGACGAGTAAAATATTTCAATGTGACAATTTGTATCTTTAGCAAACTATAATGGGAAACTATGTATCTATCTACCACATGACATTACTACTGTCGTTAATGAGCTCCTTGTATATGTTTTACCCTCGTAGCGAATGTTGTCAGTAAGATGGTAGTATCAGTGGGTACTTACATTTTTGTAACGAGTTTGTTTATAAAATAAGTTTTACGTGGCTGTATATGCAATGATTGAAGATATTCATCGACGCATATTAGTATATTCCCTGCAAAGAATATTACGCTCAGAAATAGTCACGTAATAAAGTTTTAGAATTTTATTACAGGTTTAAAAAAATCTATGCAGCCATGTAGAGAATATTAGGTGAATAGCTAGAAAAAATATCAGTAGAGATTAAACCCGAACATTTAGCATTGTTATGTTTTTGTAATTAATACTTATGTTATATTTCACTATATTTAAGAATAGAAGTCACTGGCACACTAAGTAATAGCGACTCCGACTAAGAACGTCCCTTAACGTCAATTACTAGGTACTGCAAAAACAGTTGCATTACTGTTTATTTATAAGTTTTTATGTGTTACCTGTTTTTTTTATTAAAAAGGTTTTATTTGTTTTTTTTTGGTTTGGTTTATTTTTTTTAATATTGCTAAATACCTTTATAAATGGTAAAACTATGCAAAGAATAACTTCCTATGATTTGAAATCAAGAGGCTTTTAGTATAAAATAGTCGTCTGTAGAAAGTTTCGATATTTCCCACGTGTGTGCTACAATATTTCAGAGAGAGCCAATCCGATTAGGCGGCCAGAGTAAGTATGTGCGAGTCTTTGGTAAAATACATAATATAATGGTAATAAAAAATAAGTACATTTGAAATAAACTCTGATATGTCCTTTTAATTGAAACTAAATTCAACTAAAATTTTAAGTAAATGGGTGGAAAAGTAACTTTTATATTTGTAGGTTTAAGGGTCTTCACCATATTTTAATCCCGTGACAACCAGGTTTGTGGAGAATGGCGAACGGGTCCGCCTGTTGTAGGATACTGGGGATTTCAACCAATTCGTTTGATTTCAGTGGTATTCATGTGCAGTTGTTCTGTTTTTTATTTGCATGGTTAGCTACCATAATCAAACACGAATGGTTTTTTATGACTTTTGGTTGTAATCGAGAGCCAGTACTAAGTGGTACCACCGCTTCTCAGTTTGGTTGGCAATGCGATGGTGACGACTTTGGTTTTTACTGGTTGTTGATATAAAAGAAAAACATTATCATTATTGTTTTTAAAGTAATAATGAAGCTGCGTAGTGGAGATACGCTCTCAGCTGTTTCAACTACGAGGTTAGAACAGCTAACAGGTTAAAAACAATGGAAATAATAAATAA
This sequence comes from Megathymus violae, assembly GCA_003671415.1. Classification (NCBI taxonomy): domain Eukaryota; kingdom Metazoa; phylum Arthropoda; class Insecta; order Lepidoptera; family Hesperiidae; genus Megathymus; species Megathymus violae. The sequence continues at coordinate 966,909 of PDGT01000007.1, read as the reverse complement.
AACCGTTATACTTATTTTGTATCGTAATACCGCATTAGGTACTATTCAATAAATGAAGTATCGTCGCTGAAAATAAATTAGGATTATTGTTATTTGATCCAACCAATTGTTGAAAGAATTAATAGGAAGGACATTATAATTATTCAAATAAATATAATATTATAAAATCAAATTTTTTTCCCAAAATCATTATACATATATAAAAGTCCAAAAAATTTATTCAAGATGATGGTAAGAAGCCTATTTAAAATTACTGATATATTGATTTTAAACGCAGTTGATAATGAAAGAAGAAAATTAAAGTGGTCGCACTCTGACGGCTGTTACGAACGGAAGCGTGCCAGCAATGAAAAAATTAATAAATGGACATGATACGTGAACTATGTTTTTGTAAATATCGACAATCGTTAATGAGATTAACAAGATCATCTTCAAACGAGGAAAGTAGACTCGCATTTGCCCTCACAATTTCACCTTCACTTCAAAAGCCTTGAGTGGTATGGTGCCGTGACACCTTAGCAATTAAAGTTAAAAGCAAGTCGTCTCGGCGTGTTTACGATATTATTACAGGTGATGTATCTTGAATTTATTAATAAGATAAGATAACGGAACGCCACAAAGTTTAACGTTTGCCTATATAACTATCCTCTACCAAAGTAAATGTTCGAGGAATTCACTTGGGCTTTCTAAAGTCAATTCCTTCAAAATTGAAGTAGTATCAATGATAAATTCTAGAACTACAAAAGCTGGACTCAGCAAAGCTTGCCAGAAGAGTTTACAGCTATAAACAATAAGGTACTAAGGGGGAGCTCTGATAAATATATAATATAGCTATAATAGCGCGCCCACGTACTGAGTGCTCAGAACGAGGGGTTTTCTAACAACATCACTGTGTTGTAAAACTTTTGAATTGCCTTTCTTGTAGCCATGATTTGCCACCACATATAGTTGATATCTACTTGAGATATATTTGAAAATATTCAGTAATAATAATGTAATTAATTAGGTACGGACGAAATAAAAATAAATACCCAATTCATTTTTTAACGCAATGAATTCTTTCTGCAATTTTTCTCGTTTAAAATGAAAGGGAAATCAATTGAAAACAAATCTACTGTTAGCTGAAGTAATTTGACTTGTAATCCTGAGATAATCTCAAGTAAGAAGATTTGTGGTGCACTTTGAAATCGAGTTGGTGAACAATATTGAAATTCTTTCTACTTACTTGAGAGACTTGGTTCCACAAATTATTTATTGCGTTCTACGCATTTACTTACGTAACGTATTTTGTTGGCTGCTTCTAACATTGATTCAGTATTAAAATAATAAGACACAGACATTTAAATGAAGATATGAATCATTGTAGTTGTTAAATTTCATACTTAGAAAATCTATAAAGTAAACCAGACATACTGATTTATATTTACTGTTAATCTTACTATATAAATAGTTAATACAATTTGTGTATTTATCTGTACTAATAATATAATAAAATGTATAAAGAGTATAATGCCACGCTATGTGACCATTTACAAACGATAATTAGCGTTTATGATGGTAATTTTGAGACAGTAAAATTGTATAATTATCGAAAGAGTAAGAAGCAAAATTGCTCATAGACATAAACAGACACCTCTACCAAAATTAAAAGCTGCTTGATTTATTACTCCCGTAAAACGGTAAAACCCGAGGTCGGATCTTATTAACATTACTTTTTATATCAAGAAAGGGCGGTAAATGCAATAATGTAGACAAAAATTTTAATTAAAAGCCTGGAAAAGAGGTGCTAACTATAGTATCTTTAGAAGGAAGTAGTTTATGAGGCAACGGATTCTTAGTCATTGTTTTTTTTTTGACTCGTGAATTTGTTTAACTTTGCAGAGGTTTATTACATCTTTTGGTATGTTATTTTTTCTGTTTATTAACTAAATAAGTAATTGAAATGTTTTCTAAATCTAATGTAGGATGTCCGATAAATTAAGTGGAAGTTGGAGTTGTTGGAAAAATTTGCAAGTTTTATAAAATATAAGTCTTTATTAATTTTTTAGCTTAAGAGTTGGTAAAAAGACAATTTCTCGATGTAATTTCAATTGGTCACCATCACTAATGGCCCTTTATAGCACCAGAAACAACTAATCGTTGCCGATCAAGAAAATTTTTGTTATACCCATATTTAGGATTAAACAGGAACCATTTATATACATTTTTTACAATGCACATCCTTATGTATAAAAATAAAGAAGAATTTTATATCAATAATCTTCGGTATATTGGTGGGAGAATTTGAAGTAGCGCATCATTTCGCTGAAATATAATTATCATGCTTGGTTTATTTCATGAACTTGAATTACGATCTTCAATTGTGTTGATTTTTCCGAGATAACTTCTTTAGGGCAAATTGCGTTCAAGTACGAGTGGATTGTCGAACATTTGAGTAATATAGGTATATTGCTAATAACATACGATTGGAATACCGAACACTAAACATTCATTGGCACAATATCATCGATGAATTGAATAAGCTGAACACGTTTTATTTACAAAACGATGATATGAGTTGGATGTTTCGATAATGAGGTAGGTGTAAAGTAACAAGCACGTATTTTGTACGTTCGAAGTAATTTTGGATGGCATTACCAAAAAATCTCTATATGTTTGTAAGCTTTAGAAAACGAAATCAGTATTACATGTTTCACGTTATTGTATCCCTGAGCTTGACTCCGTTGGATAACCTCATAGTACCGTCGTCTTGAACCTTTTCGAGGAGCCTTGCCAAACGAAAAATTCTTTTGTGCTAATGCCAACATATTTCCCGGTGCCGCCTTTAGCGGTCCTTTGATAAGCATCTCTGTCCCAGAATAATTTCGAGATTGATATTTTTTCCGACCCACGTCTACATATATAGCTATGAATGTAGCTCATGACAGGTATTCGAATGCTACGGAATACGTTATTTAACAAGCAAAACCTTTACTTTCAAATACAGGTCTGTGGATGTTACGCTAATATATGAGTGATTGGATAAGGTGAATAAAATAAAAATGAAAAAAAAATGCTTTGTGATTATAAAGCAATATTATTTTTATACTATACCTACACAGGTAGTGGTAATATTAAGCAAGTTGACGAGTAAATAAACTTTTAGATTACGTTTTAAAATAGAATAATCTGATAACCCGTTTTTTTGAAACGGAACTGTCTTACCATCGTGAAATCGTCTCTCTCTCACTTCATATGTATTTTTCTATTATAACCGGTGTGCTATCATTAGTTTTCAGTCACGGTTAAACTTTATAGTTACACTATTTCACACTACACTTTTTGGCATTTTCTCACCGGGAAACAAAAAAGAGAGGTTATTGTAGAAATAAGTACTGTATTAGCTTTTGATTGCGACATGAATTATAATTAAAAAAAAGTAGTATTAAAATTGAATAATATTCAATTAATTTATCGTTAAACTTGAGGAATGGGGGAGAATGATTACATATTATGTACATATTATATTACAAACAGTTCTATCCCTTTGACGTCGTATAAAAACGCGCAGTCGGAGTTGGCAACGACCTACGAAGCACAGATCGACTGGAAAAACTAAACCTTAGGACGGAAGTAGATTCCCTTTGTATGATCTAACGGTATTATAACAGTGAGTGCTCCGAGAAATACTTTGACTTAGTGCCAATGTCACCCTTCCATCAGCGTACTACTCGCCGAAGAATATAGTTTCATTCACATGGACAACACGACAGCAATCAAAACACGAAGAAAATAAAAGATTGTTAGTAATAATAATATAGTTAATTTATCTATTTATCTCAGTGTCATGGCATCAAAAGTATAGCATGAGTATTTATTAATTGTAGAAATTTATTAAAGTTTACCCCTGAAATAGCTTGGGTACACATGTTAGAAATAGTATGTCAAATTATTGTAGCTCTTCAAATTATTAATATAAAGTATTTATTCACTACAATAATCTAAAAGTATTAAGGGGAAAGTTTTGTCACAAACCATAAAAGAGTTATCCCGCAACAAATAAACCGAGAATCGGACCGAAAATCGGGTAAGCGAAACTCGAAATCCAATCCGTAAGTTAATTATTTAGACGCCATTGGAAAGCTAAATGGAGTAAGTTTGTCGGCAATATTAATCTATTCAGTGAATAAAACTGCAATCACAGTATTGCTCGATGCGATCTATCGACAATAAATGCTAATACAATCGGAACTTTTCAAAGAAACGTAAAATTTCACTGCCGCAGGAAAAAAGCCATCTTAGTAAACATTGACGACAAACTAAAACTTACTTGCTTGTAACTTTTTGGTCTTTGGTAAATTGAGTTGAAATAATAGATTTATATTTATTTGAAATATGTAGTTAGAATATTATTTTATTTGAAAATTCTAATAATGTAATAACTCTTACTGAGAGAAAATAGGTATTGATCGTATCAGAAGATCGAATGTACTTAACACGAGTATGATCGGCTTTTTGTGTGTTAACTAACTCTCAATTAAATGAAATTAATCTATGTATCATCTATCATAGAAAATGTGTGATTTTAACCACACAAAAGAAGTCATGCTTGTGATACTTGTGATACTTGTGAACTTGCGATAGTGATTTGTGAAAAATATACTTATATTTATTATGTGCCTTATCCTGTTAAGTTCCTATTAAATTTATGACATGAATTATTGATTTCGTTTTTACTAGTGATTGCTTCGTGGTCGAAACTCAACCATAATCATTAACTAAATAATAGACTAAAGCTCAACAGCTATCAAACAATCAAAAAATAAGAAAATCGGTATACAAACAGCGGACATCATGGTTCTGAACTATTTCGTTTGCCTATTTCTAGATATAACGACATCTATCGTTTCAAAATAATAACCTCCTTTAAATAACTGTTATTATGACAGCAGCAGCACCTGTGAGTACCACTAATGTATTTAGTATTATAATTAGAACAATTTATATTGGAATGTAGGTACGAGCCCTCCCTGCAATTTGCCGTCTAGATCTCATCCATTCAATCCCTTTTAAGCTTGGCGAAATTGTTGGGTATCCACAAGTCACTACACGTTCTGTAACGATGGCTCTTATTAAACATTTGTTAATAATTAGGTTAATTTGTTACCAAAAGTCTCGATTACTTTTATGTATTCCTAATAGTCGTAAAAACAAAATAAACCCTGGGTAATATTTTTTATATCTAAATTTACTTTTTAAATCAATTACGCTTATAAAGGTATCGTTTTACATTGTATTATCCCGCGGGGCTACTAAATAAATACTGCCTCGAGAGCTCGTTTCACTGACTGTTTCACAAGACCTGTTTCACAAGAGACCCGATCAGCATAGCATTTATAAACAAACCGATAAATGAAGTTACATAACAGAAATTGTTATATATAATTTTAAACACACACACACAAACATATATATATATATATATATATATTTAAAGAGAAAAAATAATATATTACATGCTTCAAATATTTATCGGTTATTTTGGGATATATTTGGGGTAGTCTATTCAGCTTAAGCTAACTTTCACTACTCGTGATGCATCCTACTGACCAACGGTTGAAGAAATATCACACAAATGTCTAGATCATTCCTGTTAAAAATCGCTAGACACTGTTTAATTCCGATGTTGTTCTTGTGATTTGGTAGAGGTTTTTGATAGGCGCTAGGTGCTGGTACAACCCTTTTGTAGAATTAACCGTTAAATGTTTTTTACGTGTTTCTGTTATATCGGTTCATATCATAGAGCCAGTTATGTGTGAAGGTGACTACTTGCCAATGGGTGGCTTGTCATCTAGTTGGTCAATTACTGAATTCCTTATTTTGTGTCAAACGTAGAATTTAGAGATATGTCAATGTACCTTAGATAAGTAAACAACCGAGTGAATAAACAAATTCATAAATGTCTTCATTTTAAACATTAAATATAAATACAAAAATATTTTAACAAAAAAAACCATATCGATTTCAATTTGAAGAAGGGAAATTTCTTGGTTTCATGTCATATTTTTCACCTTATGGGTGGAATTTTTTTTTTATTTAAGTGGAACCAAACTTGAAATATACCCTCTTAAACACAAGAGTAATTTTCTAAATTGCTCAATGAATGACGGAGGTCTGAAGTAACAAATATAAAAGAAATAATACTAACAAATTGAGAACAAGAATCCTACTTTTTTTGAAGTCGGTTAAAAGAGGAGGTTCATGGTCCTGTGTATGTATTCTTTGTTTTAAACGTGGTGCCAATTAATATTCTAGGCATAACCTTATATAATATTCTAAGTTTGCCGTGGATGAAGGTACACTACACTATGGTCAACTGAAAATGTTTGTAATTGGTAATTTATATGCGCCTGATAAAAATGGCAGAGCCAAATAGTCCTTGAACAGTCTTGCTCCGATAGCAATGCAATCTGAGTGTGCTTTAAATGTAAACACTGGCAAGTCATACGTAGTACTTCCTTTGCACCATTTTCTGTGTCAAGTTTTTATGTTTTGTTTAAAAGGAAGTAGAAACTATAATATTTACAGACGTGATATTCTTACTTAGTTCTCGAAGGAGACAGGCTTATTATCAACTTTGAGTAGGATCTGCAATCAACTTTTAATACAGTATTGATGGCTACACTGAAACCAATATGAATACAAGTATGAAACAGAATTAAGGTCACTACAGCAATGTGAGGGTAGCTAATTTTTGAAATATTCACAGAGAAAAAAATCATAGTCTATACTCGCGGATTGTTATGGGATTCTAATTGTGTATATGCGTATAATTATTCTGTAGAAATCAATAGGTAAGAAGCAGGGCAAATGTGGCTAAATGGCGTTCCTGTGTTTTCTTGTGTTGCTAACATATAATATACATAATACAAATGATATACATAATTAAAATTAAGTAAATATCATCTGCTACAGAAAGAAGTAACCCGATTGTGGAAAACTCAGACCCAAGTCATACCAATAGTTATAGGAGCGTCGGAGGAGTAGTCGCTAAAAGTATCCACAAATATTGCACACAATTAGATTCTAAAATTAATATCCATAACATGCAAAAGCAGGTAGCTATTCATACATCAACAATTTTAAGTAAAGTTTTGGGGAACACAATTTACGTAGATAGGGAATCCGATTCTCCTCTTCCTTGAGGGTCTCTAGACGGGAGATGTGGAAAAAAAAACCGGCTCTTAGAGTCGAGGTCTAGGAAGAAATTACCAAATAATATATATATTACCAAATAATTATACCAATAATACCAAATATATATATATATATATATGTCGGCAATGCCAGTAGTTTTAGCAGCATTGTCGAACATAGCGTGGGCGTATAATCGCTTAACACTTTTAATTAATTGTTAACAAACACTTCACACCAGGCAAACGAAACCGGTAACAGTTCCCAGTGCGGAGGAACCGATGACTTCGACCGCAGATTGTAAACTGTGGCTCCATTCGGCGACACTCCACTAGCTAGGCTCTGTTGTAGCACGATGTTAGCCGAATATCGACGTCGTCGCGGCGGTGCTGCCATCACTCGGATATCGTGGTGAGTTTCGTTTCACGTCTATACTAATGACCGTCTCCGACATATTCATATTCATATATTGAACATATAATAGTATATCTCACTGTCGCTTACTTATTGAAGATCTGTTCGGACCCGGTATATAACTGCAGAGACTATAGTTAAGTAGAGAGGAAGCAAGGCTTCCATTGCTGAGCATTTCATGTTTTAACATTCAGGTATTTGTTACACGATCACACGCCTAAACAGAGCTCGGTAGTACAGCTGTGCCTTGAAATAACACATTAGCTAATTCATATCCTGTAAAAAGTAAAGACCCTTAGACAAAAAAATATGATTGATAACGACTAAGAATGCTCACGTAAATACTTTGTGGATAAAAATGTTACACGTGCGTATAACAATTAGGTTAATAAATAAGATACTGGAAGTATTTTACAAATATACATTACATTTCGTATCTTAACTTTGAAATTTCATCATGATATTTTTAAACTTTAAATTATTGTAACTACAGGTTGTTTCTTGAAATTGAATTCACTGACCACGTAAAATAACAATATGGTTGGGATGCGCCGAATTATGAGCGGCGTTAGAAGTTCCAAGTGAAACAAGAACAAAAGCTCATAATTCTTGTGGTTTATTAATATAAGGTTCAACGAGTAAAAATATATTTTAAATCTCTGCTGTATAATCTCAACTGTGAAATTCATTGATCTGCATTAATTATAGTAAAAGTTGATTTATATGACGTACATTGAAACGAAAGTTAATATATTATATAAATAATCTACTAATTCTTATACTATTTCAAAAATCTGTGGGTCTTGTCGAAGTTTAATCGCGACAAAAATGAATTAATAAATATATTGATTAAAAACTTAATAATCTTTACTGATATTATGAAGAGACAGTGCGAATTTTGTGAGTTTGTATATTGGTGTAATTTTAATTACGTGGGAGTCTCACACGAATATACATGAAATTAATAACAAAGCTTAATTCTGTGTACGGTTCAATCCCACCTTAACAGTGTTGTTACACGTCGTTGTTTGACTAAAATTCAATTTCCTTCTTGTCAAACTTGGTCCCATGCGGACTTTTCGCTTGGGCTAACAGAATCAAGCACATATTGGCTTTGAACATCCAATTAAACTTTTCATGCGAATGCTGTAACTAATTTTCAGTAGTTTGACAGAATTGGTCATTAGGCAGGTAACGGTGACATAGGTTACCCACTAGCGTGCTTGGTTTCTGATTGATAGGTACTGATTAAAATTCTAGCCATTTATATGGAAATCTTTTGATAAGTTTTTTTTAATATCTGTAATTTAACTTAACCGTGTGTTATAGAAGTGCAATTGGGTGTTATAAGTACAACTCTTAGAATCAAGTGGTGGATTGATAAGTGAATATATGGTAGCAACAGAGCTATTTCATTTGGGCAATATTTACATTCGATTTTAATTTTAATACGGCTATAAAAAATATCTTAGCGATTTGGTAGTCTGTTGAATTGTTATAATTATTATTTATAATTAAAATCATTATTTCGAAATTTTGTTCTAGAAAAGAAACAATTTTTCTTTATGTATTGACGGAAAAACTATTTTAACTACGCTTGTAAAATAAATTACCACGAAAAACTGTAAGAACATCTAACGTAGAGCGAATTTTACTGCACATTAATAATATTTTAAAATCTACAGTGGCATTCCTTAATCAAGAGATGTAAATAGAATACAAAAATCTTGTAACCAAACTAAATTCATGTTCAACCATCTTGAAAAAAAGCCTTTGAGGTTTCACATAAAATTAGCGCATTTTAATTTGTAAGGTTTATTTGAATTTGTACGTTTTACTCCCAGTGTCGGTTGGAATAGGTAGCTACCGAGATTTTATGAATACTTTATACATAATTAATGGTACAAATTATTTTTCTATATCATTAATTAATTTCGAATACCTTAAAGTATTTTTTTAAAGAAACAATATGAGGAACCTCAAGTTTTATAAATGGTGAATTGATATAATATAGATATTTTTTATTACATATTCGTAGTTAATAATAATTTCAAAACCTGTACAATTTAACCAACTCGTATATTAATCATTTTACGCGATATAAAAACCTTTTTCTTCATTTCACTGTGGGATAGACACTACTTTGTAGTTTTAATTGTTTCATTTAAGTTAGAATTGTGAGAGATTGCAGTGAGACCATCAAATAATTATGAACACATTTCTTTGGTGCAATGTCGAATCTTTTTGCCCTCGGTACGTAGTTGTTATATTGTAAGTTTTCTAGGAAATATAACATCTTAAGATCTCAAGGGATTTAATTTACATTGCAGTAATTTTTTTTAATACTAAATGTTGTTAATCAACGCTCAACAAAGGTCAACCTCTGCTAATTTGAAAAACTTATTTAACTTATTTTTATTTGATATGACAGTGTATGTTTATAACACTAATAGGGACATGCGGGACCCCACACATCCTTGAGCATATGTCAACTTCTTTTGCGCTTGGTCTACTCAGCTAATTCACGGGTGAGGCAATGATGAACGTTTGCTTTTGTTGGAGGTCTCTGAGGTCTTTGCCATCCAGTTAAATCCTCACAGTCATAGGAGCATAGTGGTTTTCGGAAAATTGGGAAAGTAGGGAAAATTTTCTTAAATATATTCGTATTTTGAGTCAATTTTAAATTACAAGGTACCCGACAAATCAACGACTTAAAGAACGGAAATAGAAAAATTAAGTCAAAAAATTCACAGTTTAAAATATATTTGGTATGTACAAAACAAATATGTTTTTAAGACTTTCAATGTCCCTACATTTAAAACAGTCATATCTGTTATTTAAGGTTGTGTCTATGTATGTATTACTTTCTATTTTAATATTAGATTTCAATACGAACTATTGGAATATTCAACATCCATTTCCAGTCACCAACTCAATTATTGTTCCAAGTATCTGATTTTATATTCATAGACCGGTTAGTTCATGTTGCACGCTACAATAACAAGAGACGGCACTGATTGAAGACGTCAACATGATACCTTCTGTATCGAACTGGAACGAGAGGAAACCTTTACAAATAGCACAAAATAACACTTGTAATGCGATAGTGCGCAGATGTGGGGTAGCCATTGTTAACCATAACGGCTGCCACTCACGGAAGCACTTGTCACTGTCACGAGGTATAGAGGCCGGCAGATAAATGTTATTTTCCGCCATCATAGGAACTAACTCCAAAACTTTTTGCGAAAAATCGAGACCACCATAACACACGCAGATTAATTGTTATTTTCGAAAAACCTACAATTATAATATTATCTAGCTTATAAAATATTAAGCAATATTTTATAAGCTAGATACTAAACATTAGGTATGTCATTTAAATAAAAGAAAAGGGGCATTGTAAATAAATATAGTTAATTCTATACTAGCATTGATGAGGATGATTGATTTTTTGATTGTTATATGTTTCCATGAAATGTGAAAAGTGTTATGCAAAATGTACACACCAGTAAAATGACGTTATCCAAAAGACGTTCGTATTTCAATTACAATCAGATCGTATTGAACCTGAAATGTAACCTTATACGACTTTATAGTTCGAGCAGCCGAGCGTCGCGTATTCTACGGACGTTGGGATAATCTCATTGAAAGATTTGATTTTCCGCTAAATTAGATAAAAGTAATGAAACACTCTCAGGATTTGCGCCAAGGAGAGAAGAAAATAAATTTGTCAGAATTGATTTTGAATGATACATTTTATAAATCCAAAAGTGACAACATTAAATTATTTAAACAAGTTGACTAAATTTCATAGAGAGTTCAAGAGTTAATTTGAATAACGGCTTATAAAAACAGAATATGTTGTTATTAGTACCGTCTGTATACTATGTTTGCATTTTATATACGGTTTCCTGTATATCCTTGATGCATTCATTTTGAAAATACGGCTGGTCGTTTTGCTCTTTTCTACTCTATGTAGTTAAAAATCAGTTGATAAAACATATCATCTGCGTCTATTATTAGAGAATTGAGAGGTCTGGAATATTATACCACTTAAATTTATATTACAGCTATATTAAATTCCTCGTGTGTTAAACGAGCGTTACCAACGACACGTTGTAAATGGTGCTTGCAAACTTTTGAATCTCAGTTTCATGTCCTTTGAAAATGACAAACATTAAAAAGGATGAAATTAAATTTCATGTCCTAAGACCGAGTTACTGTTATATGATTATAATATTTTTTTATTTTTTAATAAAATATACAAAATCATAAGCTTTTGTTAACTATTGTAAAAATAATTATTTAAATGTCAATTTAAATGTGAATAAATAATTACAGTTAACAAAATAATGAAATAACATTTCAATTTATATTTTATAAAACAATACATTTTATGAAATTAATTACAATTAAAATTAATTATAATAAAACCTTAAGTGTTGCCATTTTACAAAAAATGGAACTTTAGACTGTTGAGAGCGGTGCTTGAGACCGGAACTAAGCCTGTAATATTATTTTTGATTACGAAATAAATACTGAAACACACTGTGTACTGTTATAAGTAAAAGATCGAGAGAAATTTAGAAGGTAGAATGTATTCTAGAATTCCTGGCGGTTACAATAAATATAATACAGGAGTTACAAGATTAAGAAAGTAAAAAGGTCACTTGTAAGTAGGAAACTAGGCTCGTCGCTTCTCTGGCGTGTAGCGCGCAGAGGCTTTGCAGACAGGAGCGTGCGTTTAGAGCGCACGAGACGATCGGAGTCCCCGGCGTTTAGCGCACGGAGACCTCGGTGACTGGAGCGTGCGTTAATACGCACGAGACGTGTAGATTATCCGGTGTTCAGCACGCGAAGACCGCTTTGACCAGGCGTGCGTTAGGGCGCACGAAATATATAGATCCCTGAGTCGGAGAGTAATAAAAGATTTCCGGCTAGAAGCGCGAGACTGTTTCGTATCGTAATTGTGACTACACCCGCAAGATTGTCAGTGTCGAGATCCAAGAGTTGCGACCCACACGCGAGAGACTAACCAATCTCGTCATAGCTCGCCTTTTATATCTCAAATTTTCTCGAATAATTCTCTTCTTGTGTTCTATTTACGAATTTAAAATTACTATTCAGGCTAATAAATTACATTACCAAAAAGGATAAAAATTATACAAATTAAAAATAAAAGTTATCATGATGACAATAATTTAGGACATTTGTCCAACATTTGACAATAATAACAAAACATTAAACGTAATAAAATATATAAAGAAATTACAGAATAAATGGATAAAAGATACAGGAAATTATAAAAGAAGTTAACCAAAGGAGTATTATAAGAGTTACAAACTATGTGAGTACCACAATACTAGATATAAAAACATGTAAGTATCTAAATACTACAACTGGAATATGTCATATTTTGAACGTTGCGCAACCACTCGGTTTCCGAGCATATAAAATCGAGTTCATGCCTATTAAAACAATAAGTTATGATCTTGTATAATAAATAAATGCCAGGTTACCGGTATTGACTCACAAATTCCTTACGGGGTAACGCATGTTTATTTTAGAAGCGAAACTGACGAGTCGCAATTATTGGGCAAATGTTTGCAGAGTCGAGAGCTCTTGCTCTCTGCAGTACATGTGCCAAGAGCTTGCTATTGTTTACAGCACTAGTGGAATCCTTACTCACTACTCTAAACAATGGGCCAATAAAGAGGGAGTAATGTGACACAATACGTTGACATTAAATACGGGCTCCATCATGCTTATATCCCGCTATCGTTGTTACTTTCACTATCAATATTAATAACGCTCTTTGTTGTTTTTTTGCATTGCCTATAATTACATAACATTGAAATAATATTCGCCTGTCCTTTTAGAGATGTAATGTAAAAAATATGGAGGTAAAATTGTTACGTAAATTTCTGCAAAGGCGCTCTTGTGAATGTATAAATTCCGACATGAAAGATAATCGGGTTGGCGGAACTGATTCGCTCACAAATTGAATAAGAAGTGTAGTATGAGTATATGTATGTACGTAGAACGAAGTGAAGGCGGAGGAAGAGGGAGATGTTTCACTCGAACTGCATGTTGAATGTTGCAATAATTCGAAATTATGTAAAACAGAGTAGTTTTTAAGCATTACAGCTCAGATATATAACAACGGATGCTCGCGATGCCACGAATATATTTCAATACATTTAAAAAAATTTCTAATACATAACCAGATTATATTTTAACTTTAAAAAATTACAGGAATTCCATATGAATTGCCACCATAATATATATATATAATAATGCCTTTGTAGGTGTAGAATTTTCTACTTTTTATTACTTGTCTGGGTTAAAAAAAGAAAATTTACAAACCCTTAAATTTCGGAATGTAGTGTCTTAGTCACAGCAGTAGTATTGCCACTGATTTAAAGTGGCAAGGCCACTAATGTTCACCAATAACTCCAAGGACATCATCAAATAATATTTTATTTCTGCAAAGTTACCTTGACCCATTTTTTGGTAAATTTTATGTCTTTCTCTAATATTTTTTTAAATATTCAAATTGTATTCCATTTGTAACATTACCCAAATAGTTTCAAACATATGTAAATGTAATAAAACATATTATATCAATGTTTTTAAAATTATGTGATTAAAAAAAATAGAACGAAAGAAGCTGAAAATATTGGCGTAATTTGTAATCATCGCTACATTTTTCGTCAGACATATAGGGATTGGTTCTTTGAGCTTTGATACATTTTCTTGCACGATTGTATGGCGAAGGAGCCTGCGTGACTTATCAATGACATTACATTGGGAATTGAAATATAATTATTTAGCGCGCAGTCGATAAATTTCTTATGTTCACGAAGGAGTAATAGTTTTACTTAGGTTATAGACGTAACAATAGTTATAAAGAAAATAAATTGTTTAGGAAAAAAACTGACCCCTTAAGAACAAACACTCAAAATAGCAACATCACCATCGCCATCACCTTCGTCCATCCTTGTGTAAGGTGGCCAATCAATGCTTGAGTCTAAGCCAACCTCCCTTAGTAGGCACCCTGCTGAATCACGGACGAGGCAATGCCGCGTGGTCCCTGCTGTATTACCCACTTTCATTCCGGCTTCCTTATTCACGTCGTTAGGACTCTTTACATGTCAATCTTTAACCGTTTTTCAAGTACAGACCGTGGCATGTTTGAATATGTTTTTGTTGCCATGCTTTATGCTTCTGCTGTGTGTTAAATAGTGTGTGAGTGCGTAAAACAGTGGGTTTGTCGCTTCCTTGTTAGTCGGTAACGCAACGATGCTGGTTTGTTATTACAGATGTCCGTAGGCGGTTACCGCTGACTATCAGGTTGCTCGTCTGCTCTCGTGTCTATTGTGTGGAAAAAATATGACAGTATTTACCTTACGAATGAAATACAAAATTTTATTTACCTTTTATACATCTTAAAGATTGATAAAAACAGTAAAGTCTCAGTTGGATTTGCCCATGATACGGTTCTGTATGTTAAATATATTCAGGAGTATATTCCCTTGCCTGTACTTTTCGTGAGCTGTATAGATTTAAAATAAAATGCTATCCCTCAAAGTGGAGCCATTTATTTTGGTATGTCAAAAAATTTTGAATATTAAAATATAATTGGAACTTATGCCTGTATTTCTATCCACTTTTAGTGGATATACTGGCATAATCTGCATACTAAACAAACAGTAACATTTATTAACTATTGCCTTAGTGGAGTGGCAGATAATTACATATAAAAAAGAAAAGAAAATAAAAAATACTACATACATATTAAGTTATAGTAAAATGACAAAGGATTATGGTGTAACAGTCTTTACAACCCGCAACTATCCAATAACTGGGTTCAGGTCTCCTACACACACACAGGATAATTGCGGGTTGGTAAAATTTATACATTAAAAACATTAAAGAATCATGTAACACAATTTGAAAAATCAAAGATGCGTGTAGAATTCGAACCCGGAACGACACGGACGAGTAACGTACAAACCATTACGATACATTGGATCACCTAAAAATGCCTTCAACAACATTATAGTAGCCTACTGAAGAATACTACCGCATCAGTAACTAATGTGTCATTAAATTTTTCATCAGGAATTCTAATGCCTCTGTAATTGACTTCGAACCTCCTTTGCCACTTTTTAGTCTGTTTTGCTAATTGGCTGGAATAGTAGCACCCGTGTAACCTCTGGGAAAACTCGGTCAGAAAAAAACTCATTACGCAATAAAAAATTAAGCACGCAACTAAACGGTGTGTATACGAGTACCTAGTGGAATCACTTCAAATTTCTACGTTAATCGAACTAATTACCAGGCTACACCGCCGTCAATTCACGTTGATGTAGATTACATAGCTAACAATATTCTACTTATATAATATATATTTACGTAAGTACATGTGACAGTTTGGATTATTACAAATATGTATTGTCCGTGTATTTCAAAGCTGTTCAGTGTTTTTAACGCCTACTGATGCTGTGGACAGTGGTGACCAATGTGAAATAAAACTGAATATTCCTATAGATAAATATGTATATCTACGGTACTAAAAGATAAAAGAATAGATTTTCTAAAAAATATTGTTTGATTGTAATCTAATTTAAATGTTTAAGAGGTACGGATAGCCGAAAATCGGAAACCAAGATCAAACGCCTTTGACGCCTTTGACGTAAGACGTTGGAAAGTCCTTCGAATTAAAAAAGTAAAAAGATTTTCATATACTGATAGCACCTTGCTTATGAACCTTACGAACGCTATGGACACGCCTAAACGAGACATAAAAGAAAAATAAATAAAAGCAAATATTTATTTGTCTCATAAGCCTATCTTGTTAAAGCGATGGCACAGTTGAACTTATAATAAGAGTTTGTAACAACCTATTTTGGTGAGGGATCGCCATCACTATGTACGTTCCTAATTGACATTTAACGATCGAAAAACCGCGTCTCTGCTTCTTAACTGACGCTTTGTAATTGATGCACGTGATTTAATGGTTTATTTTAAAATATATTATTCAGATAGCTGGGCTGGCAATCGTAGAACCTTACCATCATATACAAGTCAAAATAAAAATACCAAGAAACAATCCAGCGCAATTCCCTTTACATCGATTGGTGATAGGGGTGCAGCTCGATCAGTATTGGTTTGGGATTCAATAGATTCTATATATTAACATTAGAGTCGAGCTTTAGCACATTACAGAGTCCCTGTATTCAAATCCCTTACATAAAGGAATTGAAAAGAATAAAATAAATAAAAAAATCCTTTTACTAAAACAATACACGCATAGCAAAATAGGTATACAAAATAATGGCACATATATAAAAACATAGTGACATATTTGGAGCTAGCATTAAACCATGGTACTTAATCTATACTTTAGCTAATCTACGGTTAGCATACCGCCAATAGCCGTTAGTATATGTAATAACGCCAGACAAAGATGCTCCGTCAGTTAAATGCCGCAGCCACAGCCACGGCGCTGATTTTCAGTGGGCCCTGTTAAGTAACTTACAGACGTTAGTGACGTTACAAAATCAAATCGCATCCTGTATGCTACTGCGAGGAATATAATATTCCGAAGTATTATATAATTGTTGAAAGTGAAAACACAATAATAATTATAACAAATAAAAGTTTGAAACAATTAAAAAAGTGTGAGATCGTTGCTGATAACAACACTATCTGTTGTGATGACTTGTAACTTTACTTCTTGTACCGCAGTGAGCCGCTAAAGGGTTCAAATCTCCAAAAATCCTTATTAGAGTAATGTGAGGGTAAATATTCCAGTCCTAACCCGGTCGCAGGTATGGGCCACTAATACATAAGTGGAATACTAATTAAAGTCCGTGCGTTATAGGTAATTTTCTATTTCTATTCTCGTGTAAAAGTAATTGACTAGGTACATAATATTTATTTCCTTGAGCCGTGCTAATTTATCGTCTAGATCGATTACTTGATTGGAGAATACAGATCATAAGTCTGTATTTCAATATCAATTAATCTTACTGACCATAATTGTTCAGTTTATTAATTTTATTTATATATTAATAAACTGATATACTTGAAAATTTTCATGGTAAATGTTAATTTATTAAAAAAACCTTTTTACAGACAACAAGTCATATGTACGATGTATATTTCAGGTTACTATACTCTATACAATATTAATTTTCAAGGTTGCCTCTTGGACTTAAATCAATGTAACCGTCACCTATTCATGGTATATCCCGGTCAATCCCCTTCCATTACGTTTCGTACTATTTAGTGAAATTTTAACTAAAATGCAATGAGCCGTAATCAAAGTGGACCATTACAATTTTTGAAATTATCAGGTGCAAATCTGCTATATTCAGTTGATTCCCCTGGATCGTAAGTATCTATTGAGAGAGGTAGCTTATCACTGTTACTCTTGTTTACCAAATATTTACATAAAAAATAAGAGCACGAGTAAACTGCAATATTGTGTAAATTATGTAACGTGACAGATGTAAATCTATTTCTGTCGTTAAATGAAAGAGTCAGGTGGAACTTGGTGGGTTTATAATTAAGAATGTCGGAGGGCTGACGTAGAACAGCTGCAGCATGATGGCAGATATATAGTATTGGCATATTGGTCATATTAATTGTCGCTTATTATCTAGTTTTTGGGCGTCAGATACACATATAGTTTATTTATTGCCAACATATTCGTACCTACTTATCCAGAAACACGTAATTATTTTCAAATTTTTCGTTTCAAAATTGCATTTATTATAAAACGGTTACGGCAAACGTGTGTAAAATATTTTTGTAACCTAAATATCTTTCAAAATCACAGACATGCAAAGGAGTTAATGGTTAATAAGACTGGTGACAGATTAATGAACCATATAATTGTGTATTTTTATGCATACGCATAAATGTTATGAAATAGTGTAATTAATATGAGTAAAATTATTTTTGTTTTTAGGTTCAACAATTAAAAATAAAGAACTCTTTTGATCGGAGACCACCTAGCTTGGTTTTGAAATGCTTTAATTCCAGACGATGACCTCTAGATCCTTAAGTCTCATGATCCAGATTGACAAGGAGGACATGTGTTTGTGAGTTAAAATCTCACGGAACTAAATCAATCTCATAATGTAACGCGTTAGTCAAGGGACACAATACTAACTGTGCTATAAATGGCCTCGGTTCTTGGCCTAGAATAAAAATTATTACGTTCACAGTCCACAACACTGGTCAAATACTGGTTGGAAGACTTTTCATACTTTTAACAACACTTAGGAAAACACTGTGATTCGACGATAATAAATTTCAAATTTCTAGGCTATCTCTGTCTGTACTACCAAATAATTTTGTTGAATATAAACATCAATAAATTCTTACCGAGTCACTGCTCGGATCTGTCTCCACAGCTAGTGATGTGGAGTGTACTTTCACGATTTTCCAGCATCGGTTGAAAGGTACGTATTGGTGCTACATAAATCTATGATGTAATGTAAACCTTGCTTTATCGTACGCTCGTTATAACAGTAACTCAGTCTTAATTATTACGAACTATCCAAGTATCTATTAAATTTTATTGAAATATCATAACAAAACCTCCGCAAACTTGCAGGTCGTGATTAGAAATAGCGGATCGTATCTTAGCGTTTTGTAGTACATTTGTAAAACAATAAGCCAAAAGATAGGATCGTAAGGAAGTTAGATCGTAAACTCACTTTATAATTGGCTCTTTATCACTGCTAGTGAATTCACCGCGTTGATTTTGAAAGGAAGGAGGTATCTAGCCAGGCGGGTAAAGCGAGTAAAGAACACCAACAGAAGGAACCACTTCCCATACACTCGTTCGTTGTTCAGCAGGGTACACTACGAGCAGGGGATGTTGGCTTTCATTTATTGATGGATGAAACCCCTTACACTCCAAATTTAATCGTCCCAAATTGTGTTTTAGTAGTAGATTTTTCAGCTAATTTATGATTCATACCCAAATGCAAATATTTACGTGCTAACTCGATTAAGTAACTATCATTCCACCTGCTTTTATCTTAGGATTTCTGAGAAAGAAAATCTGGATTTTAACGTATACGTTGAGTTGGGAATAGATTAAATCAATAATAAATAACAGTTCAAACAATAGTCCTTCAAAATTTATGTCATACCACCTTCTTAAATAGAAATATAGTAAATGTAAATGTCTGCCTTCGGAATCGATCCCAAGACTATTCGTTCAGCAGGATCACCATCAACTAAACAATAGGCAGGTCTAAAATTACATATAAACATTCTGTGTTCGATTAACACAGTAATATTAACTAAACATATTATAGTGGCTTGATTTACATATCTATATACGTATATAATTATAGCTACATTGATACAGCGATATTTGCAAAGGTTATTGATAAATAATTGTTGATTAAAAAGGCAGGGGATTCTGAACGTTCATGGTTTAAAGATGAAGGATAGCTGTGACTTACACTCGCTATTTATAGCTTATTCCTTTTTATGTAACGTCATACAAGATATTATGTTTACTAATAGGCATCCGTAAAAAATATTCAAATAGTTAAATATTTTACATTTGGCAAAAATTAAATCTGATATCTGTTAAAACCATAATTGATCAACATCATATTAGGACAGTTAATTTGAATACGGTTTAGGAGGTTTTTATGAATTTAGTCATATAAACATGAGCGAGCCATACGACTTTATATATAAGGTTCATACTTCAGAAACATAGTTAGGAGCGAAGTAGAATACCGAAAACCCGAACCTAAAGAATATTATAAGGGATCATTCATATTTTGGGTTTCTCTAATCTGAAGAGAATAGGGTCTGAGTCTGAGACGTAAATAATATGTGGTTTAATAGATGACACGTTTACAATGACCAAATGACATGAGTTTTTCTGTATTCAATTACATTAAGGGCTCACTAGTAAATTCTTCACATTATATGAGGATAAAACCTTCGGGTAAAGGTTGTGCCGTGTAATCAACAAGAGTTGTTTCATAGTATTCAAACCTTAGATGTAGTAAATGTGTTCTCTCTCACATTTTCATAAATAGACTCGAGAGAGCTTTTAGCAGATAACAGTGATATAGTTAAAAGACAAATATTCTAATATTTTTCTTCTATATTTAAGCCTTAGTTTTCCATTGAAACTAAGAGTTTGGTGAGAAGTCCAGCTTTACAAATAAAAAACGTTAATATAACACTATAATAACCTTAAACGTGTCTTTGCTACTTGGACCCCTTATTAAATAAATCCATACATTTTACTGACATTGGCATTCTGTCACATGTTTTACGAAGATAAGATCAACTACAATGAACATCTCTGAAGTTGTCAAAGTAATAAAGCGCCCAATATATAGATATAATATACATATATCAGTTCGCTATATCCATCAGGCTGATAGCATTATTGTTACAAAAAATTAATGTGACTACATTGTAACTGATTACATGATAAAAGCGTTATACTGGGTGGCGTAAAAGTAATAACATAATTTGTTCCAACTTCAACTTTTTTTTAATTCGAAAACTATTATTACTTTTTTATATATATTTATAACTGGGCCACGAATTTTCCTCCTATTAGAATTTGAATATGATATCTCGTAAATGGTGAGATATCGCATATTATTCAAAAACATAATTTTTAACACACCATGAAATTTACTGTGTGGTACAACTTCTCTGCTATGAGGATTCTATTTTTCAAAGACACTGTCAACGCGATTATTGTCACTGGCGAGCAACATTAAACCATATTACGTAAGTTCCCGACACCCAGTTTGAAGGAATCGAGGATGGAGTATATATTTGTTAAAGTTATTTGAAATTTCTCGTCATCAAGAACAAATATTTGCATCGGCTGTTGTGGTTATCAAGTATCATCTTCAGGTCCTATATGGAGAAAATTTCATAGCCCCGTTATATATATTGAAATACTGTCATCGTTTTCTAATTTACAAAAGATATTGTAGCTGAACCAAATATGGTCATTACATTTGCACCAACCGTTATATGTATATTGTGTAAGCGTATGTACTATCTGTTCTAAAAATTTAAAAGTTGGTGCTTATAGAGGATAAGCCATTATTTTAATTAATAAAAAATGCTTCTTAAGCTGAAAGGCCAATATTTAAAAAGCTTATGTACATATTTAATACCGCCCGACTAAGGAAAAGTAATAGCTAAAGATTCAAAGTTAAAATATAAAAATATGACCCAGCCTTAAAATTTTAACCACTACATATTTAATAGCATTTTGAATGGGTAATAAAATACGTGCAGATTATAAGTTATGGTGTCGGGGGAAATCTTACCTGAGTGTTTGCTATGAATAGCTGCATAAAACACTTATTCCTGTTCAAACTTAAATCTACAATAAATTCTATAGAAGAAATGAAGTTTTTAATTATAAATAAATAAATATATACATATACAATTAATTAAAAAATAACAGAGGTTGTACTTGGTAACGAGTCTCTACAGTCATATTTAGCAGGATGATGAATCTAACGAGCTGAACGTTTAGTTCATTAATATATGTAGATGGTTATGCCTAGTATCATTAATAGAACCCACCACTAGCGAATATTTCCAAACGAGCGAAATATAGTTGTATTTGTTTTTGTTTTAGTAGCCGACAATCGCGTAGACAAGCCACCGGATGGCAAGTTGTCACCTTAAGCCAAGTAAGTAGTGGGAAATATTTTTTTTTAAGTTAAGTTAAAGGCACTGCAACCAAAACACGTAAAACACGTCACGGTTGATTCTGGAAGAAGACTGGTAGTTAACCATGGACACAATTCACCTTATATCTAACATGAGTACCATTGGAATAAAACTGTATGCTGTCATATCCATTGTTTACCACGTTTCTCCATGATCAGAAGAGGTTGACGCAAGGATTCATATGGCCTCTACGCCATTAAACGTTAGCTTTCGAGTTCTTCTATTCTCAGGTTATGTTATCTTCGTATGACATATAATTATACCGAATGTGTTTACATAAATAATAAAATCATTATTTATTTCAGGTTATTTAACTATTCCTATAAAAGTCTATAATTAATACATTGTGATATGTGCCCGTATGTTATTTAATAAAACTTCTGTTTTGTGTATCTGTAATTGTTATCTGAAATATTTATATGTAAGTGACGGAAATTTCGTGACATCGTTATTTTTACGCCAATTAAACAGATTGCAGATATTTGTACTGTACACTATTTTGAAAGATTATCAATATGTAGGCACAAGTACCTTTATTTTTTTCAATTTGTGCTGTACCTATTACTTAAAATATCTGGTTTTAATGACAGACGCATACTTGTAAAGCGATTTTTCGTCAACCAAATATTTTAATGAATAAAAAGGGTAAAATGTTTCTACGACCTTACATTATTTGGCTGCTGTAAATTTTTTTATGATAGTGTTTTAGGGTAATCACGAAGATATAAGTATATGCATTTTAAGAATATTATTTCATAAAATATTGTTCTAAAATGTTATTTGAAACTACCTACTTCACTTAACTGGCATTCGGATATTACGCCACGCCAGATGTCAAACCCTCGTGGAAGAGTTTTAAATTTTTTCTTCTTTATAAGGATATACCAGTATGTTTCTAAAGTTAGAGTGAAACAAGATATAGGATGTGATTCGCGAGGGACGTCAACGAGTAGATGTTTGTGTAAAAATTGCCTGGCATCCAAACCCCAACGCGCAAAAGTTTCTACACCAACTGCCATGTGACTCTTGTAAAAATAAATTTACTGGTAGTATAAGTATAACCCGCACTTATTTATAACTTAAAAGGGATTTTTATCCTTCATTTTATACATTAGCTGATCGCGGTGCATTCTATTAGCTAGGTCTCTTCTGCCAATTACTAGACTTTGAATCACCTACCTTAATCAAAAATAATCGGTTTATATTCTTTATGTTTACCTAATGAGTTGGTTGATCGCCCTTCTAAAATCAATATAAAAACATTTATATGTTTCGGTGGGGTGTTGGTGAGCCACTTAACAAGCTGATTAATAAAATGCTGATGGTGGTTGTTCTGGTGGTAGGGAAGCTTATCGGCGGTGAGAACCATTTACGATCAACTATCTCATCTGTTCTTGGTCGATTATTACCATTTTGTAGCGACACTTGATAACGAGAAGACGACGAGAGACGAGACGACCTAAGTTACCTACTTGTATTGCTTTGGTTGGTTTGAAGTTATGCAATTGAAAATTATTTTAGTATTGGCAAATTAAATTATAAGCATTATCAATTGTGTAGCGTTTACTTCAATAATGTCTCTTGGCGTTCTTCGTATATAGGATATAGTCGTGTTGGTGTCCATTGGCTTATTAGTAGCGATTTAATGGTACTCTCTACACTATTCTCTCTGCGACCTTGAATTGAAGATTGAGGCTAACGGAATGTGTAAATACACGCTTAATATACTATTGTAAGGAAAATTCAATCACGCGGATTGAATCTCGGATAAAACTAATAAATTCATTGACATTCAACCTACTGTCACAGATAAAAAATCACGAAAACACTGCAACTAGGTATTTATAAATTAACATCGTATGTCCTGTAACCACATTAACACTAAGTACGAAGTTCGCTATAGTTAAACTTTGTTATAGCTAAGTGCACACGTAATCATCGAAACATACTTTTCTCTATTCTAACTTGGAAGGTCGTTGAATACTTTTAACTGAGTACATAGAAATGTTACTTAACATAGAATAAATATTTTTATTTATTACTAGCAAAACTGTCCTTCCTTCGCTTAAAAAAAATTGCGCTTTATGCTAAGAAATAGCACCTGTATTGTTTTATGACTGGGTTTTTCTCGTTCTATGAATTAAAAATCACAATATTAATTTATGACTTTTTTATTTAAGGAAAATTGCAATGAAACGAGCTTAAAGTATTCAGTGATGTTTACTGCAATACATTAGCGAAAACTAAAACGAAGTCGGTTAACCCGTTTCTGAAATGAGTGCGACCAACGCACAGACAAACAGAAAAAAAACTTCTAACAACTATTGTTTTGAGTTCTATTACGTTAATAAAGGCCCCTAATAATAGTTTTTCCCATATATCGTTTATGTACAGAAAGCGATCAGTGAGAATTTTATTATATGTATTAATAGCCGTAAATATAATATTTTACATATTTTAATTTTTTTTAAATAAGTCACGCAACTTGTTATTCTCATTTAAAACTACGATATCCTTTAAAATTTATGGATTTATCAACTGAACCATTTTCTTTACCTCATTCCATAAAACAACAGCGCGCGAATCTATTACCCTGTATTTCTATTTCATATAAAAATAAATTATCGCAGCGTAGAATGACCACACCAAAATAATAGCTTTATTTTAATTTATTTTTAGTTTTTAAAAGAATCGATTCTCCCCTTTTGTGCAAGTTAAATAATATTTTCATTTCGAAATCTTTTTATTTTTATTTATGCAGATGTGATAGTTTTAATAAAATATTATTTAACGGGTATTAAATAAATATGTTATTTCTAAAGTTATTTATGTTTGTATGAATTCATTTAACAATATCCAACGAACTTCCAAATTAGTCTAAAGAAAAGTGCCACGAATAACCCTTGAATTTATTAGTTTTTCCGTGGTTCCGTCTACGATATTGAGTTTTCTATACAAGCGTATAAGCATGTACATATTTTCCACATAGCGTAGCCTCGTTGTTGAAATCAAGGTCGCAATTATATGCCGTTTTTATGGAAGGAACAATGCGCAGTATTTTTCTATGCCACCGAATTAGTAATAATGACATTTGTAAGCGAAAGATATTTATTAATATAGTTGATATAGTTAGCATACTGAAGTGGCGATGGTGACACCACCTTATTTGAAGGACCGATAACTAACGGGTAGAAAAAGATAAAAAAACTCATCGAGTTATATTGTGCATCATATTATGCATCGTACAAAAGGTAATATTTGTAAAGAGCAATGGGACTATATATATATATTTCGCAATACCTTCGTTTTTTCAATCATGTAGGTGGGTTTGTAATTTAAGATATTAAGATAGCCGTTATACTACTTTCTTCACATTTTGCGACTCTAAAAATCAAAGCTCATTTCATAAAGCATTTAATTAATGACTTGATATTAAAATTTCCTTTTTTATTTTTCTTCTTATAACTATCAATGTTCATCACTTTTGAACTAACTTTTTATATATGAAATGAAGTGCAGGGGATCTGAAACAATAAAAAAACATATAAGACATGGTTACCGCTTCGCTGATTGAGATAACGGGTTATGTTGGACACAGTACTGGCAAGTTGTTAATAATAAACATAATAAAGGTTTACACACTCACATCCCCCCACTAGGGTTCCCAGTGTAGCGGATGGCATGGACATATACAAATATGATATTACAAACACCCATGACCCGAGTACAAACATTTATCTGTCACAGAAATGTCTGCCCCGGCCGGGAACCCGAGATCCCTCGCTCGGTAGGCAGCTACTACAAACTGAGCTATGATGTCGTCGTCAGGTTAAGTTTAAAAGCTCTATTCTTCTACAGGCCAAGTATAAGATCTCTTTGGAGCGCATACCGAGTAAGTATGGCCCTAGCTGTCAAGGCTAGGACAAAATATCCGCGCCTTATCTTGAACGGTCGTTGGAACATCCGGACGCAGTATACTGAAATAATCCCTAGGCTTGTCGCCGCCACGGCTAATATGCCAACTTCTTGCCTCTTGCTTGAGGCGAGCAAACTATTCCAGTATATTTGTATATTTATACTACTATGTAAATCAGTAGCGTCTGTCTGTCTGTACATTCCATTTTTTTGTTAAATTTCACGATAAATATTCGTTTCATGACTCCCTGACATCAATTTGATCATTTTGAAAATTTTCTTCCTTCTGTCTGTCTGTATTTCCCGAACACGTCATTACGCAGATATCAGTAAACTTAATGATATCTAATCAAGGCATAATTGTAAAATGTTGAATAATCATGTATATATAACTAAATTTTCAACCCAATCGACGTCGGAGGAGGCCGCTAGCGTTATATAATTGTATTTACGTGAGTGATATGTACAGTAAAGATTTTGAGAACTTCTAGGCTATTCTCTCGACTAAGCCTTTTCCCCCGACTAAGAATTAATTGCTGACAAACGTCTAAATTTTCACACAAGGCCTAAATCCACCTTCTTAGTCACTCGTTATAATAATGTAAAGGTAAATACGTACAAGACTCTAGACATTACAAAGAAAAGGATGTGTATCTAAAGTCTTCTGCGAGGGGATTGAGGTGATCGGCATCACACAAAAGCCTAAGCCTTGATGTAAGCCAAAATGTTGGACAAATCATGACTGAAGCTTGGCACAATGCCTATTCTCGTGTATAGGCACCGCTGTGTAGGAACTTACTACGACACAATCTGTTCTGGAAAGTACCCGCAGGGCCCTAAATCTTAGTGAGATTTGACTTTGGTACATGCATTAAATAAAATTAAAAATATAATATCTGGAAAGGGTGTATGATGTCTTATGAAATCGAGAACACTTTTCAGTTATTTGGTTGCATCTTTCCAATTCAAATGATAGCACTATACTTTTTTATCTTGAACAAAAAACAGTTTTAATATTTTTGATTTTCTATTTGGCATGATGTTTATGATTTTATTAGATTTCAGAATATATTATATATATAATAGTTTTGTTATGATCGTTTCACTAAATCCATTCTCTCCTTTCGTTTGAACACACGCTACATAGTAAAAGTGATACGAAATCCAACGAAAATGAGAAGTAAATTTAATTAGTTAGCTAAAAAGTGTAGCTGTGTATGTAATGTTCCGTTTCAACGATACAATATAATATAGCCGTCAGTTCTTTGCGGCGTCGAAGGAAGTCCTAAGTAAATACTTAACACCTCTTTCGACGAGTGTTTGTACTGAGACCAATAAAGCCGTTAGATTTCTTCAGTAAATTGCACTCGGTACTTTTGCTTGGTAGTGAAAATGTTGTTTGAGATGTTTAGAGACAGGATTTCGTTTCTAACTTAAAAAATTGGTCAAATTGAATACTATAGTGTAATGGATGTTAGCGACTTATTTTGTACTGTAAAGTGACTAGTCAAATGCATGGCACTATCCAAAGGATTCTTAGCTTCTTATTTTTTAACTGAACAGATCTACCGTTGCAAAATAAATTAGTAAATCAATCATGAAAAATGTATACGTCAGAAATACTTACAAACTGGAAATATTTTTGCTGTGGATAACGCGCACACATATGTACATCAACACTAGTTTTATTTGTGATGCAGGTGCAATATAGGCAAACATGTTTTAAGTCATTAAAAACAACACAGTTGACATGGCACCTATCTACTGGGTTACATGTTGGTCTGAAATGATAAAGTACAGAATACAAAGTAAATAAAAGAAAATAAAGCGTTTCTCTTTTCTATCGACATTTCCTGGAAATCTTCAAATGGCACTAAATTACGTAATCAAATATAATATCTTTCATATTTTTTTCTACATAGAATGTTGTCTTTGAGCTGTCAGTATCTTTTGTCTTTGTTCAATTGTCGTATAACCTTAATATTTTAGTTGCAATTGTCAGCTCTGTATCCATTTTATCCAATTGTAGCATGTTATTAGAAAAAACTATAACATCGTCTACAAATAATGCATAGATGAAGGACTCGCTTGTGATGTTTTCGCAGTATAAACGACTAAAACTAGACTCAAACACAGCTGTGAATATTTTTCAGGATAATGGGTCCTCTTGTCTTATTTTCTTTTGTATGGGAAACTCAGATCCTTCTTTTTTAACGGTACTGCAACTCGGCATTTGGTGTATACCTACGTTTTAAATTATATTTATGTAACCGTTTTGTGCTCCTTGTTATAATAGTGGCTCATATCGCTTAATGGCTCATCGAATCAAAGGTATTTCTGTAGTTTATAAAACACATGAATGAAAAAAAAACAAGTCGATTAACTTTTTCGATTAATTTGTATTTTGATAGATTATTTGAAAACAAAAATATAAAAACCATGTAAAAACAAGTATGATAACTACCTAAAATCAACATCCTTTGTATTGTCGTGAAAATCCTAGGTTTTTACTCATCAAAGAGAATTGACGTCAGTACAAAATAGCGATTTTTCATAACAAAAATTTCCATGCCAATATTTTTTGCCGTAAATGGATAAATCGAAAACCTTTAGACGCGTGTACTCGTATAGCGTCGGGATTTGATAAACTTGTTTCATATTTTTGAATATACCGTCCAGCATTATGACTTCGTACTACATTAGTTATTTGATGGTTGACACCGTATTATAATTTTAATAGTTTGTAGTGCGCCAACTTGTACCGATCGTAAGTAATTAACCGAGTTAAATGACTTCGTGCGCGGTTGGATGGGTGATCGTTTGGGGCCAAAATTGATTAAGCACTTCCATGCGTTGAGAAGCACTGCTAAGCTTTAGTTTCGATAGGCCTTTAGGTTTTCTTCATGTAAACGGCGGGGAAACAGGCATACGGTCTACCGAGTGGTAAGTGGTCACCGTCGCCTCTGGACACGTGCAGCGTCCAAGGAGCTGCATATGCGTTGTCGGCCTTGAAGAAGTCGATGGACATTTTTTTTGAAGAACTCCATATCATAGCGTAAAGGGAATGCCTCTGGTGGAAGGTTGTTCCAAAGCTCGCAGGTTCGGGGCAGGAAGGAGCGAGAGAAGCGAGCGGTAGACGACTGCTACGAATCGAGGTGATGCGGGTGGAACCGCAACCTTTTGCGGGTGGTGCGATAAAGGAAGGTGGATGGGGGCACCAGGTTGAAAAGTTCTTGGGAACATTCACCATAGTAGAGATGGTAGAGGATGGATAGGGAGCCTACGTCTCTCCGGATACTTAAGTCCTCTAGGCCGTCTGTAAGATTGGGATCGTCAACAATTCGAACAGCACGCCGATGTATGGAGTCAAGAGGGCTTAGTTGGTAACTGGGTACACTGGCCCAAAATGTGAGAGCAGTACTCCATATGTGGTCGAATTTGGGCCTTGTAAAGCAGCAGGTGCTGCTTCAGCGTGAAGTACTGCTTCGCCCTAGTCAGTACACCCAGTTTTCTGGAGGCGCGTTTAGTTTTATTTCCCAGGTGACCCCGGTACAGCACTTCGTTCGAAATGTCGACCCCCAGGATCCCAATACTTTTACTAATGGTGACAGGCATGTTTTAAAGTTTCAGCGCTAAGACAAATGGAGTTCTTTTTGCGGAGAACGCACAGACTTGTGTCTTCGAGGGGTTGAATAAGACTAGATTTCGTCGACCCCAGTCCGAGACCCACTTCAGAGAGAGCTCGATTTCGGACACAAGTCTGATTCTATTCTTCTCAAGGAGGGACCGGGAGGAATTTGCGCGGCCCCAGTAGTGTGCATCGCCCGTACTGTCATCTGCATAGCATTAAATTAGTATTAATTTACTTTGCAACAATCTGCAAACACAATGTACGAAACACTTTACAGTTAATACTCGTATAGTCTACTATCCTGATGATGCTCTGTTTCGGAGCGAAACACGTGTTGGTATAGAAATATATACCATCATACATTGTGTTTGCGGATTGTTACAAAGTAAATTAATACTAATTTAATACAATGAATTTCCGCAAAGTAACGCCTGATACTATCAACTATATCTGCATAGCAGTGTATTATAACAATTATAATATTATAAATATTACTAGAAACTCCTCGCTCGACAGGCAAGGTTGCTACGAATCTGGTTTGTGTTTACATGTGGGTGGATGGAATGGAATAGGTGGAAATGATCAAATTGAAGTGACTGAAACTTGGTAACAAAGTAGATAGATACTCAATGATCTCTATCTTCATTATAGCTCGTGAAAATAGTCAGGAATTTAAAGTAAAGTATTTATCGAACTTTGGCTTTCGTTAATCTTTATTACCAACGCTTGACCTCCAACCCATTTGTCTGCATTTGTAGGTCCACAGGTAGATGAATGGCAAGATCTGGGACGGTATCATCAATCAAATAAAAGTTGCTTCTACTTACTCCATTTAATGAGTAATAACATTTCTGCATTACATTTATTATTCGATGCCAATCTGGAAACAATAATACTCAGCGATTGAAACATGTTAATTAATAACGGAATATAATATTAATAAAATAGTACGTTGTAGCGTAACAAAACTTATCTATCTACCAACTATCTATTTGGCACCGAGTTCAAATATTTCAGTAAAAAGCGCATGTATGTATGTTAATAATATTTTATTTAAATCCTTTTTCCCATTTGGTACCATTTTGTAGTTTTTCCTCATGAACTCGGATTAATTTGTTTTAAGAACTTGTTTTTTAATAAAATAAAATTGTTTGTTAATAAAATAGTACGTTGTAGCGTAACAAAACTTATCTATCTACCAACTATCTATTTGGCACCGAGTTCAAATATTTCAGTAAAAAGCGCATCTATGTTAATAATATTTTATTTAAATCCTTTTTCCCATTTGGTACAATTTTGTAGTTTTTCCTCATGAACTCGGATTAATTTGTTTTAAAAACTTGTTTTTAATTTGTTACATGTATAACCAATCGGTGCTTTTTGTAGTTATAAACACCTTAGAAGTTTGTTAACAAGATGGTAAATATTACTATTGCTTTAAAGCCTCAAAGTCGACCTCTTGAGCATTGGGCACCGAAAGCACCCATACATTAATATGAGGGCGTCATCATCATGTGAGGAAGGACATCGAGAGGCTTTAGTGCGTTCAAACCTTATACAATGTAGAACATTCCTCAGAAATTCAGACCATGTTGTTATCCTTGAAATTTTTTCTGATACCAAAATAGGAGCTATTTTAATATAGTAAATCAGATATACTAAGAGTGGTATGTTTTTTTGTACTTGCGTGTGGATAGATATTTGCCAATACTTATTAATTTTGCGTGTTAAATAATACCTTCTCTCGCTTTACATCTTCTTATTTCTTTCGTTCGCACTTGGTACACTATGTGAATTATGTTATCTATGAGCGAATCTATGATTGTGTTTTCACATACATTTAGTAAAATTTTAACTTATCGCTTTCTGTACATTAAGGGTATATGAGAAATATTATAATATCAGAAACGGCTTAACCGATTTCGTTATGGTTTTCACTTATGTATTGCAGTAAGCATCATTTAATATTTAAAATTTAAATTCCGTTAAATTTCAATCCGAAAATAAATAAAAAGTTATAAATTTTTATATATCAACCCGTTAGCAGACCATTGCCCGGTACGGATATCTTCTCATAATTGTGAAGGCCTAGAGCATACTCAACCACGCTGCTCCAGTCCTGATTAATATAGGGGTTAGTGGCCAATCAAAATGTTGGAAGTTTTATGACATACAAAGGCCTCAGACATGGCGTAACTAACGTTATCTGATGATAATCGAAATCCACGGTTTCACGTGTTCTCTAAAGGACGAAAGCGCTCTAGAAATTAGTTTTAGCAGTCATCCATCCCATTACCTACCGCGCTTGCAGTCGCTTAACTCGGTCGGTGCTATGAAAGCTTCTCAGTTAAAAAATTAATTTAATCACGCTGTATTTAACGGACACTTAAAATTTTTTATATTTATAATTGAATACAAAGTATAATGTTACATGGGAGTATTATTATAATTTATATTATTCGAAATATGTACCTCACTCAATTGGTATTAATTTGTGCGATCTCCCTAGTAAGAGGCCGCTACATGAAAGGTATTACGAAAATTTTATTGGAGTTTTTATTAAGAACTATCGCACATGCCAGACTCACCATCCCATCTATCTATCAATACAAATATTTCAGTCTTTTATATGCTAATAATTAAGAAATTAAAATAATTCTTTTTTAAATAAAAAATTATTTATTTTTTAAATTTAAATAATGTGGCGTCGGCACATTAAGTATTGATTGATTAATAGTCAAAATAATTTATTCATAAAAATGTAGTATAGAAAATGTAAATGTAAAATATAATGGGCTTATGTGTTTTTTTTGTGATTTTACAACCGATTTGGGAATGGAATTATGAGTCTATTTATGTCAAGCGACATTGATTGTGATGCATTTTCGGAGTTAATCTTGTTTTTTTTATTACTTCGATTGCCAAGAGGCTGTTAGCACGTTAGTTAATTAGTTTTTTCTTCGCCGGCAACGCGTTGTTGACGCTCCTGGTGTTATTGAAGTCTATGAGTCACCAAAACCTTATATTATTAGGTGGCCCGAATACTTGTTTGCCGTTTGTTAACATAAAAAAGGAAACGATTAAAGTTTTAACAGGAATATTGCCAAGACTTCCTTACTCGAGCTGTCTCCATGCTGTTCGTTCCCCTGCTTAACAACGAACGAGGCTGTGGTGAAAGATCCTTCAGGTTTGTGATCGCTGTTCGCTAGGTACCATCCAGTTCCAACGAAACGGTACTTGGTAAAAAATCCAGATATTGATAATACAAAACTTCTAAGTTACGCTTAGATTCAGTCTTGACCAGCTTTTTACATATTTTGGCCTTTTGTAATATTTTCCACTTAATACTTAAACCTTACATACTTTTGTGATACAGTTGTATAGGATTGTTAATCATGATGATAGATTCACATTAGCGCTAGTATCACGGACAAACTTTATTTCTCTTCGTTTCCATACCATAGATAACATGAGCTTTAATAGCTCACTATGCTATGTAGAAATGATATTGTTTGCTATTTCTAATAAAAACATCAATCAACATCATCATACGTGCGTGTTGGTATATTAATTGAGTTCTGTAGAATATACGACGATACCCTTTTGACGATAAAAACACTTGATGATAAGTAGTCACCATCGCCCATAAGCATCCATAGCGCCAAAGGTATCTCCGACATGTTGCTAGCCCAAAAAAATCAGGGAGATCCTTTATTATTTTCTCTTCGACACTGCAATGGAGATACGGAAACTCAGTTCCGTGCTGATTCTATAAGGATCTTAACGTGACTTTAAAAAGAATCCGAGTTAAATAACCCATTTATTTACATAGAGTTTGCATATTAAAGTTACAGTCATAGCTTAGGTAATACAATTTGAGATTGCGCGAATTGGCAGACTTCAAAAAACTTTGAGATGATGGAGAGTTCTCAAGGTAGCCTAAAATATTGTCCACCGAACAGAGTGATAAATTTTAATACGGTCGTCGTTTCAAAATTAGAGGTGCTTGGCGGATTTCAACTTTATTCCCCGAACAGGAGACCAAAGTTCAAGTCACTACGCCATAAAGGATAAGCACTAGCCTATTATAGAAGTAGACGTACTAAGCCTATAATTTACATACAACTTAAAGCATAATTATTTAATAAGAGGTGTTTGCAGAATTATATACTGTGGCCACCTAAATGAAAAGTTGATTTTCAAACATTTGAATTTTATTTGCTTATATTTGCCTGTGACGTTATCTAGAATATTCATATAGCTCTCAATATACGTTCAACATTTGCCGGCTTTTCCAGTAATCTATGAATGCGACATTGACTTGACTTGACATTGACTTGATATTCTGGTTACAAACTCATCGATTAAATTTGAAATGAATCGGATTATGCTTATAATTTATTCGATTTCTCTCGAAATACGCTCAATTTCAATGATTAATGTTAACTGACTATCCAAAATTATGTTTTTTCTTATTAGACAACTCATTTATTTTATGTGATTGTAGATAGTGCCATTGATTGGCAGTGCAACGCAGGTAAAACAACATAATGAAACAAAACACGAAATTTCTCTAGTTCATTCTCCGATCTATAAAATTAAATCGTTACATTCAAGTTTGGCATTGGCCATTCAAAATTGAGACTTGACTCGTTCTCCACCATTTTGAGTCAGCATGGATGTGAGCTCTTTCTTACAGAAGCAGATGATTCGCTGTAAGAAACAATATATAAAATTACGAGTATCTTTGATTTTCAAGTACTATAAATTTATTATTGCAACGCTAACCATTCAAATCTCCAAGCAAGCTTCGGTAGATAATCATTGCAAATATTATTATATGATTTTCTAATATCAAATGGCATATTTATAGGTAAAAAAACATGTTTTGTAGGTAGGTTCGAGTTGTAGAATGTTGACCTCTAGAAGACGTTAATCTAGTGCCTCGTTGACACTGAATCGAAAATTACTCTTGTAATAGTGCACAGTGTGAGTTCAGTATAAAGTCGTTGTATATAGTACGATACTCATAAATATTTTTTACCCAGAAATTCCTAGGTAAGATTGGTCAAGCAGTAATTATTGTATTTACCTATTCAAATATATGGGACATTTTAAATCGGAAACACGATTCTCGAGCAAACTTCTATTGTCGGTATTCCCACTGAGACATGGGATGTTTTAAGAAGCGGGCCCACCGTTACCTTCTTGATGAGCTATGCAATATATACTATAAGATGCTGTTTACCCGTATCAATGATTAATATAATTATGTAAAAACATTAAATCAACTTTTGCAATGTTTGTGTTGAAACAGGTTTTATAGAGTTACTCTAGCGGGAAACGACAGAATAATAAACTTTCTTGACTATAGCTAACTCAAATATTGGAGTGAAACATAAATAGAAACTTGGAAATAAATGGTGTATAAACGTTAGGGAAAAAATACCTTTGGAATAAAATATAAACCTTTTTAGAAAAATGCCGATTCAGCCAATTCCAACGACAATAAAATTGCTGTAAAATTCACGGCTCTACGGACTCTCTTTCATCGATGTAATATTGTGGCCTTCATATTTTTACTTTATGGTATTCTTTTGTATAGATTACATAAAATGTTACTTGATTTAGGATGTGGAAACATATTTATGTGTAACCTTGATATGATCTCGAAGATAACAAGATTGCGTCTTAAAAAAGGTGTTTCTGTGAAGTTTTTAGAACTCATATGATAATTATTCTATACCTGATTTTAGAAATAAATATTATGATTTAGGGGTTGAAATTAATACAAAAGTAACACGTGTAAAAAAATATTAGGTTTTCGTACATTTTCTTCGACATTAACTATCGCGGAATATTTATAGCAGTTACATCGTTGTAATACTGTCACTACGATTTTCATTACTACCTTTACGAAGGGCAGCTTGCCTTGATAAGAACAAAGCTTATCATACAAAAGAACATAAATGTTCCATTGACTGAAACTAATAGAAGAAGTGATGGACTGTAATGTTGATACGGGAAAAAACGTCTAGATTATATAATAAGAAAATAGCTTGACAATGAGTTACAATCTGATATCTCGGTTTTTAATTTATTTATTTAGTCAGATATACCATCGAATTATACTGGAAATTTATTAAAAAATATTAAAATTTGATGTATAAATTCCAACCCAATATATTTAAATTTATATATTAAGTAAAATTATACATACCACTATGATCCATGCAACGGGGTCCTAGTATTAGTGTATAATACACATATAAATTATAATAATAATTATGTACTATTTAAGGCTTTCAAAATATGCAGAAATTTAAAAATAGAAACTAAATCAAAAATTTTAAATGATTAATGCAGCTTGTTAACATCACTAGTGTCCTAGTCTTTTAATGTCTTAAAAGAAACTGTTTATTGCTTACAATTTCATTATTTATGTGATAGAAGTTATAACAATCTAAAAATATAAAAATCTAAAAATCTAAGTTAAAAAAATCTAAGAAAATTAAGTTAAAAAGTACCATAACTCATTAAACATTTAATTATATGGGTCTTAAATAGTTTATAATCACATTAAGATTACATAACATAATAATCGGCACCTTATTCCATCACGATGTTTTAATGACCCCTACACTGTATAATGAAAAGCAATTAAATTTTCTAAAGTTAAAATTAATATCTAAAGTATGTCGAACAAGTAAGAATTTTTTAATTTCAATTAATTTCAATTGGAGCTTCATCACAACCGTCGGCTCGGGCGGTTCTAACGTGAAAACAAAGAACTTCCGGCAACTCATTTACCTGCGGTGGGTTTAAGTACATTAAACTCTGTAATAGAGATGTGCGTTCTAAATTGTTTATTTTTAACTAGTGAAGTAAAAGTCGTAATAAATGTAGCTTTATCTGTGGCTGCCGAATAGTGGAAATACACTAGAATATAAGAAATAAAGAATATTATTTTAAGTTCATAAAAATTGTGGCGAGAATCTAAATTTTGAAAAGTTTATTATATATTATCTGGATTAGATGATTACGGATCCTCTATCCTTTGAACACGTTTTAACCTGTTATGTTGATTGATAATGCTCTCCATTTATCACCAGGCAGGTAGCTGGTTGTCCTTGTAACTCGGGACCAGAATACGAGCTACGGTATACCCTGCCTGTCGTAAGAAGTGACTAAAAGAGGATTTCTAGGGTTGCGGGCGGTAAGAGTGGGAGTTCGAACCGTCCGGCTAGCAACCCCGGGAAGGATGACGGTATGTGTAGCCGCGTACCGTGATAAGATTGAATGGTGCGGGACGGGACATGTTGTCCCTCCTGGATAGAGCCCGACAGGGGTACAGCGCTCAGAGGAGTCCAGTTGCGTTCCTATGGAGATCCCGGAGTCCTCTACATAGCGCTGAAGAAGGTCACTGGATTTTAGTGCGGTAAAAATCCCACATAACCTGACGTCGCTCCCAGGGCACCGGGTACCTTTTGAAGAAACAACCTAGAAAACAAAAGGTAGGTAGCTGCCTAATGTTCTTCAAACAAAAAACTTTAAAGATGTTCCTTTTCTTGCGGCTTAAATAACTTTTCTTCAAGGGTAAATATACTTTCATATATATAGTCGGAAAAAGTCATATTTAACGTTTTTTTCACTACAACTCTTGCCGCTGAATCGTATGTTTTTACAAGATGGATTGTATAGGACTTTATCTTATTTATTTATTATATTATTGCTTTATCTTTTTTTTTTGTATTAAGAATATTAGGGTTAATAATTTATCATTAAGCCTAGGATTCCATCTGCGTTTGAGTACAAACCAACCGGGGACAGACGAGGTAATACAGCCTGTTCCATCCTGTTGGCGAGTCACTTAAGAGGGCGTTCCCCGCTTCTTTTTTTAGCCGGCAACGCAAGGCGTTACTCACCTTATGTGTTATGGTTGTCTGTAGACGGCGAAGATCACTATACATTGGGACCATATGCTCTTGTATTGGTTGATTAAAAAAAAGGAGACGTTGCACCTTAATCTCAATATATTTGTGACCATCTTCAAACAGAAGCTCGTTAATCTATAAAATGTCCACGACCAACCGCTTAATGCCAGGTAGAATATTTAGTTATAATATCTAACTTTTCCAACTGAAATACTGCTTTATTTTTTCGTTGTTAATACTAAAAGTTTTTCAGTTAACCTATGGGATATGCAGTCATTATTACCGGATACGGCAAAAAAATACTGATTCATTACGATCGAATTAAGGCTACGTCAGGTGCGGAAGGCATTAAATTTTGTGGTAGTGACAGCTACTATCGAAAACTCATGGGAGCTGTAGCATTGTGGAGGGTATGATAAACCACCGGTCTAGATTGTTACTATCATATTACAATTGGACATAAGCCTTATGGTGGTATTGGGACTTCGGATATTCGATGTCACTAATAGCCTGTTCATTAAGTAGCACTGAGACAGTGTGATGAGATACGTACTAGCCCTTTTCAATTACGAGCAGACCCATACTCTGCAGTAATGCGATAATGACTTGAAACTGTAACACTGACGTAGTGTTACATACGCACTAAGCCTCCTTAATTATAAGCAGGCCCATGCGGTGTGATGGTAATGAGTAGAATTTGTATATTGTCCAAACTTATTTCAGATATGAACTCTAAATTATTATTTGATGTCGTTTTCAAATGCTAGTCATTTCATAGTTATCGTATTTTTCCTTCTAATACCGTTCCGGAAAATTTACTTTGTCATTTAACTGTGAAAAAATCTACCCGTAGCTGAATTGAATGCCAAAGTTGAATTAGTAGTAGTTCGCTGCGAGCAAGAATTTCTGAGTTACTCAATTGATCTATAGTCGGATTCGCAACTTTACTTTATACATATCGTATCACTTTGAAAAAGTGCCAGCAATTAAGAATAAACATTTTCACTTATTTAAATAAAAATATCAAGGTAATATTTTGATGCTAACATAGTTAGATCATATTTTAAGTGAAGTTTTAGGTTCAAACCTCGACCGATGTACATGCTTTTAGCGACATGATTTCAACAAAATGATATTTTTTTCCGTCTGTCCCTGTTGATTATACAGAAACAATTAATTGGAAATTTACCTCGGTCGGTCATGTTGTTCAAAAGTTATAGGATAAAATTTAAACTTTTTACGTTCGGTAATGTGATACAGCGATATATAGTTGCATTTTATAATAAATAAACAAATAATAATTGTAACAGTGATTTGCCAATCGGTGAATGAAATAAATGTCATACAAACTATAAATATTAAAGTTCAACTCGGTCATCCCATCATCATCCCAAGCAATTGATAAATAAGTATCTATGGATACATTTTTTAAAGTGAATTTCAGAAATGTGAATATACTGCACTGCAGTTGGTTTAAAGTGTCATCTGAGTAAGGCCGGTTGTTTAATTAGTAAAAAACCGGCCAAGTCTGATTTGAAATTATGTGAGCTAGATGATTTATGCTGTAAATTTATCCAGGAATATTATCTTATTCATGTAAACATTACAAGAAGTAAACGATGTATTTGTATTTAAAAATTTTAGACCGAGCAGTTTTACAGCTCACGAACAGGTAATGGTTGATTTTTTGTAATAATGTATGAATAGAATTATGTATTTTTAATTTATTTCAAATGGTTTAAAAAACCTTGCGTTCGGTTTGAAGACCGTTTGAATATTTAAAAACTGTGGCACTCCATCTCGATCAGAAGTACTGCTACATCTGTCAGACCTCAGTGTTGTGTAGTTCTTGTTAAGGTCAGTGACAGACGTTCATATTACAGTAGCTACGTAAGATCAGATGAACTGCTTGCCAGTTTCCTTTGTTTACATATCTATACCTCTAATAATAGTTCTTTATTTACTTTTTATTTGTATTTTAGTTACTTTTTATTAAATAATTAAAATAAATATGTACATACATTTATATTCCGTAAATATCTTACATAAGAGATTTTTTTTCTCCCATACAAAACTTAATTAATTAATTAAATTTAAGTAATGAACTAATATTTGAAAAAACTATATTAACATCAAGTATCATCCATCTACTACAAGTATAAAAAATGTATTTGAATTTGAGTGAATGAATAAAAAGTATTTTATTAACGATTGCAAATTTGAACAAGGTATATAAATATACAGAGAGTCCTCCTACCTAACAGTAGGAATTTATTAAAAAAGGAAGCGTTTATCTCATTTAAACGTTCACCAGGTGTACATTAAGGCGGGTGAATAGAACTCTGTGGCTTCACCGAAATTGAATTTAAAAAATATTACCGACTCGTGAACTGTTGGCCGCTATCCAAAAGACAATACATATATAATGGCCATCTTCCACGTTAATTTTAAAGAAATGAATACTAAGAATACATCGCTTAAGAGGCTGTGCACGGCTGGATCTCGCCTACATAGTTTTGCTTTGTAATAAACAAATAAGAGTGAAATGGTATAAATCTACTTGAAATCTGAGTATCTTACATACTAATAATTTTGATTATTAAAAACATCTTTACAGAATATACATATACTAGATTTTTAACGCAGGTACTCGTAAATATTACGTGTAACTTCATAAAAGACAATGTGACAGCGTAAAGTCTTTAGATTTTAATTGAACTAAGATGCAGGTTTGGTTGACATATTTAATATTATATTTATATTTAAATACAAATAAATAACAATACAAATTATGTTGCAAATAATAACATACCTAAAGTTTAAAAAAAAAAAACAAAATTGAATTTTGCTTGTTTGTTGTTTGTTGTTTGCGTTTGGATGCTGTAATCTTAAAATGAATGCTCGTATGAATTAATATCAGAAAATTAGACTTTTAACCTCTATTGCGGAAATATGCACACCTGTTTTATGTTGAAACAGATTTATATGATACCTAGCTGTTTCGCCCGCGAAAGATTATGCTCGCGGTGCATTGCAATTTTCTTGAGGATCTCCAAATTTTCTTTTTATAAATATTACTCGCTAATAACAATGTTAGTTGAAAGAATTTTTTAAACTGGTTCAGTAGTTATTTTTATTTAGTTCGATCATTACAAACAAAAATACAAAAAAAAAAAACTCCTTTATAATATTTTTCTATAGATAAACATGTTTTTTTAAGTCTGTGTTTTTACTTTGCGCTTATCCAACCCGGAAAACCATGTGTCATGTGAGTTGTTCACAACCTCTTGATGATAGGGAAATAACTCTTTGAGAGCGTTAAGAACGATTGAACAATCTTAGTATAAACTCAATCGTTGATGTTTTGGAAGCAAGTAAGGCACCGTTGTTACCACAACTAACTTTTTACATTAGCCTACGCTAGCCTATTTATTTTGTACCTTAGAACCTGTTTCAGACGAATAACACAGTAACCAGAATAATAGGATATAACAAGGTAATGGTAATTAAATAAATGAGTTATAGAAATTAATAATTAGAAATTAATTAGTTCTAAATAGATACAATATCAAGTAAAATAAATTTATTGTTGGTTCAATAGATAGAACTTTTTCAATAATTCGCCTGAGACGGTATAACTACCATACTTCCTAGAGGAGCCTTAAAATGAGTTGCTTTGAGGGATCATTTGATTTAATTTCAAGTGTGGTGGAACGTGGTAAAAAATTAAGTTTAAAAGATTGGCAATACAAAGGTAACTGACCACAAATACAGCTGTAGGTTTGTATCAGGTTCGTCGTACACGGTCAGTAGTATGGGGTCAGATGTAGTATTACCAAATCAGAACGAGCGCTGAGAATAATC
The DNA here is from genome assembly GCA_003671415.1 of Megathymus violae. Taxonomy (NCBI): domain Eukaryota; kingdom Metazoa; phylum Arthropoda; class Insecta; order Lepidoptera; family Hesperiidae; genus Megathymus; species Megathymus violae. The sequence goes on along the minus strand of PDGT01000007.1, from coordinate 925,212 downwards.
GTTTTGCTTAAATTACATACCCTACTAAATCAATGTGTTTTGTAAAAATATTAATATGTATCATGTGATAACCCTGCTGTAAATATATATTAGACACTGTAGAGATCTCTTTCTACACCAGGTGGACCACGCTTACTTCCTTGTAAGTTCTTGCGCTATGACAAATATGTCCACCTTGACCACACGCTTGTTCAATACCTCGATTAAATCATTTATTAATGAACATAGACAAAAAAAAATTCTCAAGGTTACTTGACCCGTGCAATTTATGATTCCTGGACTTTCTCGTTATACAAAAAACACTTGGCAACCCTGATCGCGACGCATAAGTTTGAGGTTCTATTTAAACTTTGCTCTCGGTTTATCCTGTACTTTTTAAATCATGAAGAGACAAAGGATGAAGGTATTTGTATACGTTAAAATTTTAGACTCATTTGATTAAGGAGTTTTAATGCAATTCGTTTAGTTCAACTTGCTGGATTGAAAAACACCTTTTGTTTAAAACTGCTAACTAAAATATTATAGAATTTGTATTTGCTCTTCACTGTAATAAACTTCATTAAAAATATATGATTCAAGGTTTATTATGTGTTGTAATCCTTATAGACAAATAAAGATTATTATTATTATTAAGGTTAATCTTAATATATATTTTTAGGTTAATCTTACCATTTAGCCTCGGAGTTATTCAGTAAGATTTTTTATTCGTGATAAAAAGATAATGAGAACGTCTAAGTGTATTAAAAAAAATCAAGTGTCAATTGGTCTATAATATTCAGTTATTCAACATTTTCAATTTTCAGGCACAATATTAATAAGATTTGTCGGTCGGATTTAGGTATAATGAGTTTCCGAGATAACAGTTTATTGAGATGAGATTTTGGGTTCACAGCTTCATTTAGCTGAGCGATATCTTCATGACTTATTAGCCCAGTAATTGAAGAATAAGCTCATTGTAGGTCCTTATATCGAAATTCGTTTTGTTTTGTACGCTTTCATTATAAAATATTAGTAACTGATATTAATAATAAATAAATAAATAATAACTATAAAGTAACTTAGTAAAACTACTAAGTTTTACGTGTATGTATCTTTATATGAATGTAATGAAATTTTTCAAGGCAATTTCTAATCATATACTAGATATTCAAAAAATATAATAAATTATTATTTTTTTAAACGTTTACACACTCACACCCCGCACTATGATTCCGTGTGTTGCGCGTGGCATGGACATACACAATTATCACATCACAAACACCCATGACCCGAGAAGAAACATTTATCTGTCACATAAATATCTGCCCCGGCCGGGAATCGAACCCGGGACCCCACGTTCGGCAGGCAGGGTTACTACCAACTGGGCTACGGGGTCGTCAATATTATATCATTATACTATAAAAGCGCGTTTTTTAATTTATTTGTTAATGATTTATAATGATTTAAATTTCAATGTCAGCATTAGTAGCCTAGAGGTTTGAATACTGGTCTCCCACACGGGGGACTCGAATTCAAATCCTATGTACACTTCTATTTTTCAAACGATTTGCGGATTACAAATTAGGTATCACTTGCTTCGGTGAAGTATACTTCATTAGTAAACCCGTAAAACGGATCGTTCTCCATAATGTCCTTAAAGATTTTTGGAAGGACTCCAATGTGGGGTGATAGTGTGACTGAACCCCTCTCGTTGTGATAAGTCACCCGAGTCCAGCAGCGGGATAATATTGTAGTAATGATGATAACGATAAAATTTTCAAGATTCACCATAAAAGTGAATAATTCATGTTAAATCAATAAAAGATTTCTCTACTATAACTATGACACTAGAACAGAGACAATTGTTTGGATTTTAGTACCTTTGCTTTTCTATTTATTGGTTGTCTGTTAATATATAACATAACTACTGAACTTAAAAAGAAAAGGGAACAATTGAGAGAGAGTTAGACAGTTATGGAACTTTATGCGGTACCTACATATTAAAATAGTTGAGAGATCCTTCAAATGCGAACGAGTTTATTAAGTCCAAACCGAATCAAGTAAGCTATAAATACCAACTAGCGCGCGGGAAGATTTTTTATCTATTTCAAAAAGATGTTTTCAAAAATTTAAAAGACGGGTTTTTGTTGAAAAGTTAACTTGTTTTATGAGTCACTACCACTACAAGAAGATTTTGTCATTTGAGAATGGTTCCAGATGCTCAGCCACTCGGTGAAAATTTTCAAATTCAGTGTCTATGCGATTTGCTCCAGCTCTTTGTTTAATGTACTGCAGGTGTGCGTATTCCCACTGAGTAATAGCTCGAATGTTTCTTGTTTCTAAATAAAATAATACGCGATGCATATTTTAGTAAGCTAACTGGGATTCTCGCGAGACATTGTCGGGCGGTAATATTGCTGGTATACAAACAACCGAGAAATTTCTTTACCTTTAATGTACCCTTTTTGTCACCTGGGAAAATAATCCTTTTATATTTCCTTTATTAATATTCACACCTTTTGTGTTCAATTTGGACGTGTTCTTTCATTTAAGAGCTAGAAATAGCAGCTTTACCTATATTTTATGCTCGGCAGCGGGTCAGTCACGCCCTTGGTTACTGATATGCATGCATGACGGTAACCACTTGTTACTCATTAACCAATTATTTGCATAAAAAATAATAAACTAAATAATAATTATCTTCTGAAGTATAAAATTCAAAATACGCAATAAGAATGTATAACAAAAAATAATTACACTTTTTGTATTTAATCATAGAACACACGTAAAACACAAATGACTAGATAGTGTAGCACAAGTTAAATTGTGAAGAGAAAGTGCTTTCTGTATTACCGTCAACATTATATTCAAATTCAAATTCAAAATCAAATTCAAAATCATTTAATCATATAGGTATTTAGTAAATACACTTATGTATGAACGTCATTTTTTGCTTCTACCACCGTTTCGAAAAGGTGCTAAAGCACAATGAGGAGGAGAAACTCCTCAGCATATCTTTTAAACAACATATGGTAATTACAAAAGTTTAAAGTTTAAACCTGTGCGGAACTGGTTTCGACACTAATTTTGTCCAGGCATCCTTGTCATTCATGTACTCATTTATACTATATCTTGAATTGTTTACTCCGACGTGCGTGTGCATAAAAATTGTATTGCATGATAACATTATATATGGTATTAGGTTCTTATCGTAACTATAACAGTAATTTACAGTACCTATCATTAACTATCATAAAGGGGAATTGAGAACAATTTTTTAGCCTTTTCTACATTACCAGTCTCCTGTTGTTTTAAACAACAGAATACAAAATTATTTTGTCACCGTCTCGATGTTAGAAAATTGGATGATTATGAATGACATTAAAGTTATTATGACATAGAAAAAATATTACAGTAATTTTTTTTTAACCTCTGCAAGGCGATTCACCAGTATTTCTCGCTGAACGACATCTCCTATAGTCGTCTTATAGAATACGAGTACTTATACCAATTATTTCAAACTATGTTAAGAATGGGTATATTAAGATAATTTATCCTTCATTATTTCCATGATTTTATTCGCATTGATATTGAAATAGAAAACTGTAAATCATTTAAGTTTTAATTGTCAACCCAAAAATTTTTGTAACAATAAATTATTGGGATGTCGAAGTCATAAATAATTACAGTAAGTAATGACCTTAAATTGACTGATGTAATTAGATGCGTAGGTCAGTCAATATGTTTTGAGAGAAAGAAAAAGTATTTAAACACTTTTGCCAGTCTTGATCTGACAGGACAAAAGTCGTTATTTCTTCGGCAGCCAGTTGTTGTTTCTTCTTTCCAACCACAGTGTGTGTAGGCCACATATTTTCTGCGCGTTCTTTGGTCATCTTTATTTTTCATTTTACTTGATTTAAATTCGGAAAACCACTTTAAATTGTTTGCACGAGATGGAAATAAGTATTTTGAGCTTGTTTGTAATCGTTATAAACTTAATTGTTCGGTTAAACCAAATTTAAAATCGTAATAGATCCATAGGTTTTAAATAAAAAGAGCGCGAAGCGTTGCGTTGAATTTTTAAAATTGAGCAAATGGCTTAATTAGTTCTATTTTCAAATAAATGTACTTTTTAATAACATTATCAAGATAGATGCATTCACTTTTAAATTTCAGGCATCTAAAACCTTATTGTGTGACCTACGTTGTAGTTCTGAATGTTTTGTCTCTGTTACACGACAGTCTCCGAAAAGATTTATTGACTTGTATATAGTTATCTGTTTTACCACCGTAAAATTATTTATGAGGAAGCAATATTTGAAGGTTTATAGTATAAAGTGCTGAGACAACTTTGTATATAAATAGATATTAATTTGCATTTTGATTTTGCTTCTGCAACTTTAAGAATGTTTTAATTGGTATAATTGTGTTATGAAAATGCAGGATTTTTTTTTAAACATTACTTAAATTGATCGAAACTTCTATGCACACGAAGATCCGGGCACCTGCTATAAATAATCAAAATTACTAATTCAAATAAAAGAGGGTCGATTAAGTTCAAATTTCTAAATTACATTTGATATATTGCTTAAAAATTTGAGAAAAGAGTGTAAACAATATTTACAGTAGCAAACAAATCCCAAAATAGTCGGTTTGATCTGGCAACTTAAAAAAACTCTAACTAATATTTCATCATAATAAATATCAGTTTTAATAAAAGGTACAGGATATATATTAAAAGCACATCGATATGAAAACAAACCCCGCGTGTAACCAAAAGCCCATGAAGTAAAATTGCTATCCGCTTGCTCATTACCGACTGAGCCAACCACGGGATCCGATATCCTTCCGCACGTGACAAAAGGAAATTGAAATTTCTATCGGTTAATCGAAAGGTTGAATATCGTTCAAAAAATAACAATTTAATTGTTCGATTACGGTTTTACTGATATGGAAAACGCCGTACGTCAAATGTTGGTAGTTATTTCAATATGCATCTATAACCATTTTTAGTAGATATTATATATTTGAAACAGATAAATAAACAGAGATGGAATGATTTTAGTTCTTTTTCATCTTTGAGCCCAATGCATAAGGTTAAATAACATAAGGTTAAATGGGTAAAAAGCAAATGTATTAACAAAACAATTACCAGGTATACATACCTACTACATAAAAAATGTTTTATGACAATATTGAACTTCGGCGTAGAAAACAACAATCAATTTTCTTTTTGTTATTCATAAGGTATAAAATTAAAATATGTAATATTCTTTACAAGTTTTTTAAGCAGCTTTAAAAATTGCATTTAGCGTAAGTATATTTTATGAGATAAGGCCGTCCTGACTTGGTTTATCCTTCGTTTAATATTGTGTTGGCTTACTTCAAATGCGCACCAAATTGAAATTTACAATTGGCACCAATGGATGTGGCCACTTAGTAACTCATAGTTTAACGATATATTCCGTCGTGATATGACCAATTGTGACTGAAATTGGACAAAGATTCATTATACGCAAAAGAGACGGCGCCTTCAAGGAGCGGTTAAGATTGTGGCAAGCAGACGTGTTTAAGTGGCGAGCCGTGTGAGCTCATAATAAGAGCTTTTGCTGGAGTGCCTTCACCGCGCCCTTCGACCTTTATCTGATCGGATTCTACTGATTCCTATCTGCACAGGTGACTAGGTGACCGTATAGTGCCATTTATATGTATTTAACACTTATTCAGCTGTTAATTGATTCTTCTGTTTGTCTTTTATTTATTATCAGTTTGGTTCAATGAGTGCCGTGTTCTGCCACAGGGAAAATATGTGATCAATGTATTGTGTTGAATATTTCTCACGGAAAAACGAAAATGCAAAATGTGAAACCTTCATTATTTGAAATCGTTCAGAATTTCCTTGTTTTGCCAAAAATACAAGAAGCGTTTATAGTAGCTATGATGATCTTCAAGTGACATTGGCTTGCTTAAAACTTTCTCCAGATATCTTGATACTTCCAGAATGTCACATAAAATTTAATAAGCCTGCAATATCCAACTATGTCATTAACTACAATCATTTCAAACAACACATCATTTAAATAACAACGATGTGGTATAATAGTTTAGGTTCCAATTAATATTACCGCAAAAGTTAAGAAAATTAGATTGAACCTTGTATCTGTTTACGAAATTAAATTCGTTAATAGCCTGGTACTGGGAGTGTATAGATCGTCTTCAGATACAAACGCGAAAATGTTTATTAATTCTGTTAATTGTTACTTGGAAATGAATAGATTAACTAATAACATAATTTTAACAGGCTATCTGAATATAAATCTTATATCAACACCTGATGAAAAATCCTATAACTATCCTAAGTCTATTGACACATTTATACACTGTGGTAGTAATACCACTGATTGTTCTGTTGACATTTGTACTGTTACAAGTACAAATAATATTTTAAACTAGACATTAAGACAAAGGAAAAGCTCTTCAATATGAATATTGTACATCAAAATATACAGGGCATATCCGGCAAAGAATTAGAAATAGAATTATTTATTAGACATTTTAATATTCATGTATTGTGTGTAACCGAGCATTGGTTATGCAGCCTACAACATATCGCCGTCCATCCCAGGGTCGCACGGTGGACGGTTCGAGCTCCCACTCTTGCCGCCCGCAACCCCTAAAGTCCCCTTTTAGTCGCCTCTTACGACAGGCAGGGGATACCGTAGCTCGTATTCTGGTCCCAAGCTACAGGGACTCCACGCCGGGGGACGGTCCCACTTTTTCGACCAGGATCCGCCGCTCAGACTCCCAAGCTGGACAGTACTGAAGCGTGTGCTGTGCGGAATCCTCGTCGTGCCCACAGTGGTGATATTTTGCCGTCTCTTCTCGTCCTATCCTATTCAGATACTCACCTAAACAGCCATGTCCGGTGAGTATCTGCGTTTTATCAGCTTCCCCTAGGGTTACTAGGCTACTAGATTTGTTCAGATGCTTTAATCTAAACCCGCTATTCACTGAACCCACCAGGATATCTGAAACATCAGCTACATGTACATATAGATAATGTTTTTTGTAACTGTGAAATATTAAATAAGGAAGTTATTAACAACTTGAGGTCTGACCATTGTGGACAATATATATCAGTAAGTAGAGACATTTATAAAAATAAACAGTCAAATATAGGCCTATAACTAAAGATAAAATACTGCGCTTTAAAGCAGGAGTCTGTGCCAGAATCCGTGGAACCCTACCCTTGGAACAGAGTGATTCCGATGGTCTATATACCGCACTATTTATTACCATAGATTCAGAATATAATAAAATATTTAAATATAAATATATAGATGTGAGTAAAAAATATAAATTCAGTGATTGGGCAACAGCAGGTATTTTTAAAAGCAGAAGTAAGTTGTATGAATTATATGGTGAAAAGCAATTCAATAGGGCACCGTCTTTTCTCGAACATGTCAAGACTTATTCTAAAATTTTTATATCGGTTTGCATTCAAGCTAAAGCAATATATATTAGGGAAAAAATTCAAAATTCTAATAATAAAATTAAAACTACGTGGAATGTTATTAGTAATGAGACCGGAATGAATAAATTACGCGACCTAAAATATGAATTGGTGATAAATAATATTAAAATCACATCTGATAATGAGGTAGCAACCGCTTTTGAAAATTACTTTCAAAATATACCTGTTACGTTGACTAACTCACTAACTTCATCGCCGGAGGAAGCTTTTAATTTATTAAGAAAATATGTTACTGAAT
>PDGT01000007.1:897659-916921 GCA_003671415.1 Megathymus violae | reverse complement strand
TCCACAGGGCTCTATTCTAGGTCCGTTCCTTTTTCTGGTTTATATTAACGATTTGCCGTATTTTATTGGCAAACGTGCGGACATTGTACTCTTTGCTTATGATACATCCTTAATATTTAAGACTGAAAGAAGTAAATTCAATTTTGACGATGTAAACAGTGCTTTGTCCCATATTACAGAAGAGAGCAATTAGAGCCATATACACATTAAAGTCGCGTGAGTCATTAAGAGAAAAATTTAAAGAAATAGGTGTACTCACCGTATCCAGTCAGTATATATATAGTAATTTAGTATTTATTAAAAAAAAAAATAACGTATAACCAGAAAAGTGATACATACAATCATCAAACAAGAAATAGGCATAATTTGGTTACATCTGCATTTCGTCTTCAAAATGTTCACCGTTCCTTTATGGGGCTTGGAGTTCGTTTTTACAATAAGATTCCTAAGTCATTACGTGAGTTGCCCATAGGGACTTTTAAGCGTCGCATTAAAACACAACTTATAGGCAAAGGATATTATAGTATAGATGAGTATATGAATGACAAGGATGCCTGGATAAAATTAGTGTCGAAACCAGTTCCGCACAGGTTTAAACTTTTGTAATTACCATATGTTGTTTAAAAGATGTGCTGAGGAGTTTTTTTCGCCGCTTCTTCTCCTCATTGTTAAAGCACCTTTACGAAACGGTGGTAGGAGCAAACATGAAGTTCATAAGTGTATTTACTGAATACCTATATGATTAAATGATTTTGAATTTGAATTTGAATATGTTTGTAATAACAGACAAAACTATTTAAATATGTTAACTATTCATGGGTTAACGACGGCCCACACTATACCAACTAGACTAAATAATCTCATGATAAAAGTCAAACCGAGAAAAATGTCTGCTTTGCAGTTCTAAAAACAAATGTTACTGACCTTTGCTATTTTTAAAATTATCTAATTCTAAGCCAAAAATAACTGTTATAAAACAAAATCCACCACCGACTTTAACTCAGCAATAAAGTCACTATTGGAAAAAACATTTAGAAGAATTATTAGTATCACGTGATCCAAATTTTTGAATTAATAATTAAAATTACGGAAAAAAATGAATAATTAATAATTAAAATTACGGAAGCGTTACAAGAAAACACAAGCAATATTCATATACCTAAGAAAATACGAAATGTGAAGTCTTGGATAACTCCAGGTATATAAAAATTCATCAGAAATCGAAATAAAATGTAAAAAAAATACTGAAAGATATTCCGCAGAACGAAATTCTAAAAATCAGTTATAAAAGATATCGTAATTTTTGTAATAAATTAATGAAAAAACTTAGACGAAAAGGGAGCAACTAGCCAAACCGAATAAAAATAGTAAACAACTTTGGAATAATATTAGAAATATAACTAATATGAAATGTACTAAATTAGATAGCACCAATCTTTTAAATTTAAAATCATCACATACCATTGCTGTGAACTACATGATTGAATATTTTGTAAGGGTGGGTACGGGACTAGCACAGAATATTATGACTGACCGCAGCACCAAGATTATTTACACTTTAAATTTCAATTAGAATCATCAATTTGATTCGCACTGTTCAGTACGTATATTCAAGAAGTGCAGGTATACCCTTGCATATACATCCAGCATGTAAAATCAAACAGCGCACCTGATTGGGACGGTATTCCGGCAACTTTTCTTAAGCTTGTCAGCATTAAATAGCCTCAATCATCACACACTTAGGTAAACTATCTTTAATACAGGCATTTTTCCGTATTGTCTTAAGAAGTCTATTATCATACCAGTGTATAACAACGGGGATAGAGATGATGTTTGTAATTATAGACCTATGTCAATACTACCTCGTTTATCAAAAATTTTAGAAAAAATACTTTGTAAACGATTAGTACTACTTTAATAAATTTAAACTAATATCTAAATCACAGTATAGATTTCAGCAAGGTAAATCTACTGAAGATACAATAACAGCTGTAACCTCCCTTATCATCGAGCAACTTGATTAAGGAAAAAATACCTCACTGTATCTTGATCTAAAAAATGCATTTGACGAATTGCAATGAAACAAACTTTAAGTATTAAGTGATGCTAATGATGACGATGCAATATATGTATTAGTGAAAACCAGAACAAAATTGATTAAGCCGTTTCTGAGATTAGCCCGAACAAACGCACAGACAAACAGACAAAAATCTAACAACTGTTGTCTGGAATTCTATTGCGTTAACAAAGGCCCTTAATAATATTTTTTCTCGTATATCGTTCATGTACAGAAAGCGATCAGTTACAATTTTATGAATAGTATAGATATAGACTACTACTATAAATAAAAGTGAATTGTATTTATATTAAAGTATGAAGATAATTTAACAATATATTATCGTAAAAACATTTTAAGTGGAACTTGATCGTCACTAGAGATAAAGCCGCACGTGATTAGAAATTATTTTAAGCAGACATTCATGCGTGTAAAGTGAAGTGATTATGAATTACTAACGAGCTCGAGCACGGTTTAGCTGCCTGCGTAACAGAGAGGTGCAAATGAAGGCAAATTTGTCGATTTATATGCGAAACATACTGCCTTAGACACAAAAACTTTCTCGTACCTTTGATGTTAGGCGCTTATACCATTTTATTGTTATTTAAATTCAATCAACGGGGAATTTTATTTTTACTTGTTGTAATTATGTAAATAATTTTTCATGCGTCAATTTTTTTCATAAATAACTTACTATGAAGATTATGTAAGTAGATAATTCATAGATGATTATAATTTTAAATTTCTAGTACTATGTACTTTAGTACGGAAAAATTCAATTGACTTAGTTAGTGGTGCTGATTTCATTAATTGTATACAATAACTTAGTTGGAGACTACACGGTATTACAGACGGTGATATATCAGAGTTGTTTAGTAGCTTGGTTGCTAGATACTCTATTGCCAAAAGTTTACATGTTCTGATCGAAACAGGGAAAATTAACGAATATCTCATAGCAATGTGCAGTTGTAGTTGTAAAATGACCACTGGTCAACACCATTGCAATATTGTCAGTGAACATCAATCAAACGATCAATCAGTGCAAAATGAAAATGAAAAGTTATATTCAAGTGTATTTCACTTTCACAAAATAATATTTTAATTATAGACGCAAATGAAGTTTTTTAGAAATATATTAACAATTTAAAACGATCAGTACCTATAGTAAAATGTATTTTTAGGCGCCCAATTTATTTTTATATTTATAGCATTAAAATTTTCAGAAATGGTTAAAATCGGTACAAAAGAAAATAATGGGCCTAACTGGGAGCAATTTTTGTATTTTTTTTAATTAATATCCTACATGCATCTGAATTTCAGGATAAATACATGAATAATACAATACATTAAAAACAAATTGATTAAAGCTTTATTATTTTTTAATATGACACAAATTAACGTGATTTAATTTTTACACAGTTGACAGAAAAGTAAGCGCTCATCACTTAATTTGGTGCTGCAAAACTTTTATCAAGTGACGTAGTAGCACCTGATTCCCGAGAAACGCTTTCAATGCGACATTACATATTTATTTTTATAATAATTTTATATAATATATTTTTTTATTTATCAAATTTTATAAAACTCCCCACATATTTGACTTATTATTTAAATTAAATACTAAAGAGCCTGTGAATAGTTTATGAATTAAAGTTGATAATGTGTTTTTAACTATAATTACTACAGCGTAAAACCACCTTGCGCAATGACGGACGTACCTATTCTCCTATTATTTGGCGAGAAAATGAATATTAATTCAGAGATGAGGGATATGAAACATTTTTACTGTGTTACTAACTACCCACACCTTCCAATATGGACTAGTAATGTTAAAGTCAATCGATTAGAGGAGTATAGAATTTTCAAATATTATATGAACGTACGTACTCACGAATACTCCAGGCCCCAAGTGATTTAATTAAAACTTTACGAGTAGTTATTTAATGAAAAATGTTTATAACACATATTATGTTGCTACAAGAAAGATGTTTACAATGGGTATTTTTTACTATTCAAAATTAAAAGCGACCTTCAAATTTTTATCGTAAACAACTATGGATCCTACGGTCTCTTTTTAGGACAACATGCCTTTTTCATAATACAAGTGACAGTTTTGTTAAATTGAGGCATTTTCATAACACTACAGGTCTGCATACCTACTGTAGAAGATCGGAGGGGACGACATGGGAGATGATATAATATGATCATGATATATCATAAAAGGAAAATTCCTAGCATGACAGCGGAGATGCCAAGACGGCCGGCTTCGCTATGGAACAGGTATGTAACTTCCGTGTACTTACATATTATACTGTGCAGCTCAAATACGTATTTATTGATATTTGTGTGATGTATGTATGTTAGTTATCTTATTGTTATGGAGGGAGAAATAGTATTGTCTTAACTTATGATTGAGGATAGATTATAGTCCCATTTCAAGTCAGTTATAGAAACGGCATGTATCTTCTGTAATAATAGCTCACACAGGCAGTTGTTGTGTTCGAATTGTATATAACAGTTGTATTCTGTGAAATGAAAAACAGAAAAATGTATCGTGTCGAACGAAATGCAAAACGAACGAAAGAAGTCATTGTCTACTGTATCGTCTCGGTGTAAGAATTTCAATTGGGAGTCTTCAGTACTTGGATTCTTCTGTCATCAATTCGTATGTTTCGGATTAAATTGTCCCTCCAGTAGAGTTCAGGTTTGCGGTCGTCCCAACTGAAGTTTCGGAACGATACCCTTCAGTACAATGTAATGTATATTGCCAAGTCGTAAAAGTATAATATTATTGAAATATAAGTAGTTATCGGTTTCAGTTTACTAATATAAAAAGTTAATCAAAACACGAAAGTATAATTATAAAATTGATATATATTGCAGTTTTATATGATTATATTTATATAATTCATATTTTTGTATTTCTATTTTGATATTGTAATGTGGGTAAGGCACCGGTCCAATCCTAGCTAAGTGAAATAACATTTCCAACTACGCAATAAGTTTTTCAAATTGTATACATCGTACTTTTGTTCCGTAAACTTACGGAATTTACTTGGATTTCGGTGCTGATGTCAAAACATTTCCAACTTAATGACCCCGCGTTAGGTTTTTGACTTCATGATTTAATTATGAAGGTTGTTGTTTATAATAAAGTCTTATTAAGTAGCGAGAGCCAGGGTTCATTAAAATCTCCTTTCACCTTGTTTGGGTTTAATTATCCGCTTTCTTTGTCCACGTTCGTGCAGTCTCTGTGCAGTGACAAATATTTCGTTGTGTCCTGAGGCCTCGTGAATTGACCAATTTATGTAAAAACATGGGTCAGTTCAACCAACATCTTTCACCGAGGTAAGTTATATCTTCTACATAAAACTTTATATTCATGAAACGAAATATTAACGAAGAATCTATAATAATAAGAACCGAAAGTAGTCAGTCAATGCATTTCACAGAACAAAATGTTCTTCGAACTTGTCAATGACGGCAATATGAAGCACAGGTTTTCTGTTTTCATCAATTTACGTTTATAGCTTTCATGCATAATTTATATTTTTTTTATATAAAAAATACGCTAGTAAAACCGCGGATATAAAGCGTGATACGTAGTTATGTGATGTCAGTTTCTAAGAGTCAAGAGTGAAAATAGAGTAACCGAAAGCAGGATTGACCATTACACGACAAATCACTTAGCTTCTCTTAATGTAATAGTTTCTCCACGTCAAGTCTTCAACCAACATTCGCCTTTTCTTTTTTGTTCTTTGTCAGTTTTTCGGCCTGCAAAGGTTAATATAAAGGATTCTATTACTGAACAACTATACCAGCGGAGGCCGATTAAGGAGACAGAAAAATATAGCTACATGAATCGCGAGAATTTTATGGATATGTTTCTTTGAGAATATGATGTAAATTGTTCTTTAGTATACGTGTAAAAGTGTAGTACTGCTATCCGTCTTATAATAAATGCATTGTTTTCAGCAATAAACAATGGAATTATTTTATTTATAAAGGTTTCATTAATAATCAAAGAAGCTAGGATCTAATACACCACTTATACAAAAATAAAGGTTCTTAAGATTTGTTTAAGTTGATAGCATTTGTATGCTAATAAATAATGTAACGATGAGCTGTTCACGTTTAATTAACTAAAATATCTTAACCGACATTGATTAACCTACGAAATTTGAATTTTCTGCCAGGCAGGAAATAATTTTAGGCACTATTTGCTTTATTAGGTTTCGTCAAGACAGGATAATAACTGTATATGATGAGCAAGGGAAAAGATCTTAGTATCCAACAGTAAACGTTATGTTTTTTGCTACAAACTATGCTGATACAAACTAAAATACTTTTACACAAGTACATAAAAATACTTAAATAACATACATAAAAATTTATTATTTCCTATTATATTCGGCACTACTGAGTCTAAAAAAATTCAGGACCTTACATATATTTTAATAAGAAAATTCCTACATATTCTTATACTAAAGAACCCTAATCTACACGCAAAACTCTTTTGGAGTTTAGCGGTATTATTAAGTTGATACTAATATATCTATTAACAACAACTAATAGCTCATCCTCACTTTGCTTTGCGGATTCCGTGGGAACAGATCTTTTTCTGGGATGGAAAGTATCCTAGATTCTATCCTAGGTTATGAGTTCGAAACGTGGTAAGCATCATGTAAATTTGTTCAGTTGTTTATGTGTTCAGACAGACAGAAAGACAGATTGTCACAAATTATAAAGAATACGTTAGGCCTCTATATAATTTATATTCCAAAATATTTCGATTTATAGATTCGGTCCCGTTACAGTTAAATTATTAGTATAGAATTCAACCCAGACATTTGGTAATCTCGCTGAAATTTTTCTACACAAGTAACTATTACAGATTGTGTCCAACAAATTTATTTTCAATTTTGCACTTAATTATACTTCTACCTATTGGAGTATCGAATGTCACAGTGCGGCCACTTACATCATTCTCGTCTTTCCGACAGGAGGAAGTGAACTGAACAATTTTATAAATAGAGAGAGAGTCGAATCACTCAGGTTGCACGGATCGCCTTACGTCATAAAAAATTGTCAGAAACAAGACACTTGACTGGCGGAACAATAGTATAATCTTAGCGTTTCTAAGAAAACTGTTCCTGCAAAATACAGAATGACTGTCTATATATGTAAGTATAATTCTGATATTTCGCGTTTTACTTCCGAGTTAACCACAGAAAATAAATAACAATGACATCTTTGCCTCTTTATTTTTTAGATAGACAGATTGTATCACGTTACTTTCTATATAAAATTTAGTACTACTACATTACGCAAACGTTTACTAAATCATATATACAAACAATTATAATGGACGTAATGAAATATTGGTCACAACATTATTTTATTATATAACGCCATCAATTATCAATCAATCAATCAATCAACGCATTAACTACAATAGACCTGATATAATTCCGAACATAATTGGTAGATTGTATAAATCTACTAATTTAATAAATATTGCCATATCAGAATTGTAGCGAAATGTAATAAATTATTTCAACGACGTAACGAATTAATCGATATTCATTAAGGAAAACTACATATTGGGAATAAAATCCGCAAAATCACTGCTGAATCTGATATTTATTCACTCTCACAAAAATTTAGAAATGATAATTAATAATATATTCGAATCGAAAGATCAAATCACTTAAATACTTTAATATCATGAGAAATTCTTATACGACTTGGGTTTTGCGACTAGGTAAATAACATTACCAATATCCTTATCATACAATGGTGAGTTCTATAACATTATTATATATCAAAATTAAAAACTTTTGACATTCAATTTGTTTACTCGTATTTCAGACATGCTTTAAAAAACTCGATTCGAGTATTAAATATCCACAACTTAATATCAATATACATCCAGTATAATTTAATATTTAAAAATTATAATAATTGTATGTTCGTAATGTTGTCGAATAATTTATTTAAATATATATCATAGATAGTGGCGGGAGCCGACCGCGCATTACGCAAACATGGCGCTTGACGGAACAATTTGTTGGGCCGTTCTTTGTAACGTCTCGCTTTGTGATTCCCTTTAACATAGCGTGAACATTTTGACAAGTCGAATTTGTTTTGCAAGTGGGTAGAAAGGAATATACCCGGACAACGATAATTCCACTGTCACTGGTGTCTAGCGAGTTCTCGGAGTGTTCATGCTGCAATAATAATTTCTACGTCAATGTTTGCTTTTAATGGATACGAGTAAATTATGATCGAATATTATTAAGTGTTATGTAGAAGTTTTTATGATGAATCAAAAAAAAAACGTTTTGGCCGTATTGGAGTGGCCTAGAATACTCCCCCCAATCTCATGCTGACAAAACAGGGTGTCGTAAGAGGCGACAGAAGCCAACCTGCTTGGTGGTAGGGCTTGGCGTATGGATTATATTATCAGCATTATTATTAAGTCATTAATATTATTACTGGTATTATTATCTTTCCGTGAAGCCTGCCTGGCTAGCTACCACCCTCCTGCTTGAGTCAGTCGCCAAACGACTTATTATGTTCCGGCTGGGAGCTTGAGAGCCAGTACCTTCTTTCTAACGTTTGTTCTCATTTCCTGGCCGACAACGCATCAGTGTTACCATTGGTTTTGTTGATGTCCATGGGTGACGGTAACCACTTACCATCAGGTGGCTCGTCTGTTCATTTGTCGGCTATTAACATAAAAAAAAACATGGAGTAACTGTACAAACATTTTTTAATTGTATGTAGGTAAGATTTATTTTGGATGTTAGGACTGAAATGTTTTTTAATCAATTTTCATGTTTCTGTCTGTTTGATAGGGAACCTTGCAGAAATCACTGAATAGTTTAAGATTACAATTCACATAATTAAAAGTAACATTACGAGTCAATATATAATAGTAGTTTTTATCCAACAAGAAAATCTTCCTATTTAGAAATAAAATATGAAAATTTTGTTAAAATGTTGGAAAATTGTGTCTGGGTTATTGTTTCATACATTTAATGAATTAAAATATTCTATTTCTGATCCACAGAAATATGAAAACCAAACTCTTAGAGTATAGAATGAGGTGGATATGAAATGAATACAACGCCTAATAAAAATGTGTTAACAATTAATTCGAGTACGGGTGCTATTTTAAATATAAAGAATATGTTTCTCAAATCGAAGCGAGGTTGTCGAAAGGAGAGCACAAAACAAAATAGACTGTACGGCTGGACGCGTAAATAACGAATTTATCTCTCTCACAATATTAATTTCAGCACCATAATGAAGTGTTTAATACTTGAATACTGAGTATGACATGGAGTGTTGTATATTTCAATCTACACTTAATAACGTAGTTTACATGTGCTTTATTAATTGCAAAACGTATTTTATAGTTTTTTTAACATTTGACTCAAAATCAACATATCTTAAAACAATTTTACAGGAATTAAGTCGACGCTTTCAGCTTTAAAAGTAAGTGATTTACGTAGTTGTAATGATTGTTACCTATTTTGAAATACATTATATTTAATTAAACTACTGCCATTATTGCTACTATAAATACAATGAGAAACACAAATGATAAGATTAATATTTTTCAAATTTAGTATACATTTTATTTATATCAATAAATAATATTAAACAAAAAACATACACTTGTTTTCATTTTAATATAATATATATAATATAATAGATAAATACAAAACAACACCTATGAAATTAAATATAGACAGCACCTATTTAACCACCATAATAATTTTAAGTTTGAATCTTGGATAAATGAATATATTCTTTTTAGTTAAATTAAGAAAGAAATTTGAGGAAACATATTTTACCCTGTCATACTTGGGACGAGCGACAATGTAATACACTCCATCGAAAGTAGGTACCTAAGTTCAGCGACAGTCCGCAAGAAATCTAAACTTGTAACGTCAGTTCAGATAATTTGCGAACAAAGTTAGACAAGTGGAATTCGTAAGTACAGCATAATTTTTGTTAAGGGCATGTTTACATATTACTAGTAGTCCGCTTCCGACTTCGTTCGGGTCGTGAAATTAAATACATCTACGTAATTAACGGCCCCGTACGACTGCCTTCGGGTTGGACCATCAGTTATATATGTTATTAATATATTTATATGAGTTAAATAATCTGTAAATCTAATTATGTGTAATCAAGGCAAGAAATATGATTTGTTAAATAATTATTATATTTACTGATAATTTATATAGCCTATCATCTGCACAATCACATGTTCTCAATCCATACCAATTAACATGAACGTACAGAAAGACAAACAAAAATATTCAAAATGGTCAAATTGATGTGTGTCATAAAACGAATATTTATCATAATAATAGAATGTAGAAACAGAGAGACAATACAAATATATAGATTTTTTAAGTTTATATTTCTTTGCAATCACGTGTTTTCACTATACACAATTTTTTATTAAGATCGGTCAAGCTGTTTTTGAGTTATCTCGAGACATACAGAGAAGCTCGACAGATTTATGTAATAGTAGAGATATAGACAAATAGTCTCTGTCCATCAAGCATAATGTACTTTTCAAATTATAAAATAATTATTTAAATGTGTGCCATGGTTACGAGGATTACTTTCCGTATATACGCAGATTTACAAAATTCGCACTCTTTCTTTATAATAATATTATTATTACTTAGAGGTCGCAGCATATTTTAAATTGTATTCTTCTTTCTAATATAATAAAGTAACTTAAAATTTTTTGATAACCTTTTTTTGACCGACATCGTTTTCCGGACGTGTCTGAATTATAATACAGACTTCTATTAACTACCTACGTTTTATATCAAAAATAACTGTAAAATATTTAAACGTGTTTCAGATGAAGTTTGAGATCCAGTTATCAAACAAGTCCATCACTTTCTAATGATTATTGATTGATTTCCGGCTATTTATATTAAGGACACGTCCAAAATTAACATGTATTATGTAGTGTAATTGTTAGTTTATTTAAAAAAATAATGTATTTATAAACACTCTTAAGCATTGCACGGCCTGGTACTTATAATATGTATATCTCTACGTGGTATTTTCTACGACTTTAATGTACGTTCCGTGTATGTTCATGTTTGAAATATTAACTTGGAATGCTGCGTGACACGGGGACGACGACGTGAAAATTTTCCCGCCATGTGATTTCCTACTGTAAAGTTTTAATTCTCACATAGAGTGCGCTAAAAGCGTCTGGCAAGTTCCAAAGCCGCGCAGATGTACAGGCACACTTTGCACACAAAGCCCACAAACATAAAGACGGCCTTTGTGCATGACGAGCAGCAGACGCGGATGGGGTCCGTCAAATCGCTTCTTGCGTTGCCAGTTCAGGAGTTTATTTGCATTATTATACGTGAGCATACGGTGTTACATTTTAGCCATGAAATTTTTGCCTCGATGAAAGAGTTAGAAATAACGCTGAGTTTTGTTTTCTACTTGAAAATTTGCCTACGAGGTATGTTAGTGTCAAATGCCAAAAGCGCCTTACAAACAGGTTTGCACGAAGTCACAAAATTTTCTGCACCATTGTTTACATTCATGAATTGAAGTCTCACCAGGACAGGTAGTTAAACACGTACTTGAATGCGTTCAGGTTTTTATTTTAAAACTTATGAATTTATTTGCTATAATCATAAATTATTGAAATAGATGTGTAAATATTTGTAATAAAAATCCGTTACAATTGACAGAAATGCCATATCTATACTAATAATAAAATTCTAACTTATCGATTTCTATACATGAACGATATATGAGTAAAAATATTATTAGGGGCTTTATTCACGCAATAGAACCGAAAACAATAGTTGTTAGAATTTTTGTCTGTTTCTCTGTGCGTTTGATCCCGCTAATCTCAGAAACCAATTTTGTTCTGATTTTCACTGATATTTTGCAGTAATCGTCACTTGATACTTAAAGTTTGTTTCATTGCAATCCGTCCATAAATAAAAAAGTTATGAATTAATATATGTATTTCTAATTCACAGAACGAGAAAAGCCGAGAAAAATGCAGATGTCGCACCCTTAGAATGAAAGGGACTTAACACAAAAATTGCAATTTATGGGAGATGACGAAGAAAGTTTTCAAAAATGTATGGTCTTGAGTAAATTTATAGAGACTGATGTATGAGGTTTTTCCTTTTTCCCTTTCTCACTCATAATTCGGGCTCTTTTTCACCATGGGGTTTTAGAGTAGGCTTTTTTAAGTAAATTTATAGTGAAATCTGGAATTTCAGGAATTTGAGTTAAGTCACTTTCATTCTAAAGGTGCGATGTTATCTTTAAGCGTTAATGAATAAACTTAGGCATTGTGGTGTCTCTACACAATTAGTTAGCCTTATAAAATCTTATCTTTCTAAACGTATTCAGAAAGTAGTTATCAATGGAAAAGAATCCTCAGGGGCAAACATTACCATGAGAGATCCCTAAGGATCAATATTAGGACCACTACTTTTTTGAATATATATCAATGATCTTCCTTATTTTACTAGCGATTTGTGTAAAACTGTATTGTTTGCTGATGACACCTCCTTACTTTTTAAAGTAGATAGGAGAAAATAATGTTTTGACGATGTAAATAATACTGTTTCGCAAGTGTTACACTGGTTTACATGTAATAACCTTGTGTTAAACGCTAAGAAAACAAAGTGTATTAAATTCACTGTACCAAATGTTTGACAAGTGCCATCTCATATTATTTTAAATAGGGAAGTGCTTGAACTAGTGAATTCTACCACATTTCTTGGAATCACTATAGACTCACGACTACATTGGAGTCCTCATATCGAAATCTTATCAGGGAAACTTAGCTCTGCTGCCTACGCTGTTAAGAAAATGAGGCCCTTAACGGACGTAGAAACAGCAAGGTTAGTTTATTTTAGCTACTTTCACAGTGTGATGTCTTATGGTCTGTTGTTGTGGGGCTCAACTGCAGATATTAAGTCGATTTTTATACTACAGAAAAGAGCAGTACGCGCCATTTACAACCTCAGGCCCAGGGATTCCCTTGGAGATCTCTTTAAAGAAATTGATATATTACCTGTAGCATCACAATATATTTTAGATAATATTATGTACGTTAAAAAATACTCTGATAGTTTTCTTAGGAAGAGTAATGTTCATTGTATTAATACTAGGAGTAAGGCTAAACTGCTTGTTCCAAATTTCAGACTTAGCAAAACTGGTGGCTCTTTCATGGGTAGATGTGTAAATATTTATAATAAAATTCTATTAAAATTGACAGAAATGCCATATTGTAAATTTAAAACTCACGTCAAAGGCGTTCTTATGCGGAAAGGTTATTACAAACTTGATGATTACTTTCAGGATAAGACTGCTTGGACATGAGTTTAATATTGAGCCAGTTTAAGTGCGTTCTGTAACTGTGCGTAGGAAAAAAGAACTCCTCGGGAGTTTCTTGCCGCTTCTTCTTCCGAGACCACTCACAGTAGGGATTTGTTGAAGCGATGGCGTAGTTTGGCGTTCGAAAAGTGTTTGTAAAAACCAACTTCGAATATAAAATTATTTCATTTCGTAAGGTAGTTTTTCCGAAGCGAAGCGAAGGCATTTGCTAGTTTTAAATAAAAAACTCATGTCACGTTAAATAAAAAGCATTCTTATGCGGAATAGTTATTACAAACTTGATGATTACTTTAACAATAAGATGTAAGATAATAAGATGCGTTTTGTAACTGTGGGTAGGAAAAATACCTACTTAGAAGAATGTTGCCACCTCTTTTTCCTGGACCACTTACGGTAGGGATTTGTTAAAGCGATGGCGAAGTTTGATGTTCGAAAACCGTGTATAAAAACCAACTTTAAATAAATATTATTTCATTCATACATTTATTCATTAATATATATTTTAAGTTGAAAAAGCAAAGTAAGGAAAGACGCATTTTGAAGAAGTTATAGTAATAGATAAAGCTACATAAGTGGGCCTCTAGTACAGCAAAACTGCAAAATGCGTTAAAAACAATTCACATTTAAGATTTCGTGTAGGGTGGTATCCAACTAGGCAGGTAAGTATCTTTAAATGCGTAAATGCACCATTACCATCAGCATTAAAATGTACAGTTCCTAGTGACTTTCAAATAACGGAATCTAGAGCCATTGTCACGTACATTATTCAGAAGGGTACACCACAAAGTTGGCTTGGGCTCAAAGACCGGAGAAGGCCCAAACACTCCAAAACTTCATTATATTAAAAGGCTTAACGCAATACAAGCTATAAATAAACGTTCACTTGTTTTATATATTATAACGCGGAATGCTTTACTACACAGGGACCGCACAGGAACGACAACGCGGAAGTTTTTCCGCCGTTTAATTTCCTGGGAGCACAGTGATGTGCGATATAAAGAGCTCGTGAAGCGGACTCTGCACACAAAGCAAACGTAACGTTTCAATTTCAATAACTCAATATATATGCAGACGTCAGTTTCATTTTTTTTATTTGCAGTGGTGAGTTTTATCATTTTCAATTAGCCTTGAACTCAGGATCAGAATACTTAATAGTTGTGCGACCGTTCTTTAAGGAGCCTTCCTTATTAAGGAAGTACTGTAGTTGAATACCATCGTATCTTATATCGTTGTACGTTTATACCTTATCTACGCGACTGTGTCGATATAATAGGTAAATTTTATGTCTTTAATTCACTGGAGTAAAGATAATTCAAAATTTTATAGGATCTTAGATTGTAAGTGTTTTTGTGAAAACTCATTTTTTATTTATTTATTGAAACTTTCATCACAGAACTTTTTGTTGTGTTTTGATTGTTTCTATGTGTTTAAAAGAAATCATTCTTCATTTACATCTAAATGAATATAAATTTCATACGAGAATACAGAAAATTTCCAACGCATGTGTATATGACTATATATGATATCAAGGCCTTTAATTTTGATGCCCATGCCCGTAGAGCTGAACGCAATCCAATTCTCTACCAATACACGTCCAGTGACGCCGACACTTCTACATGTCTGTCAAAATTAAATGAAATATCATTTACATTCAGTTCCATGGCACTCTATCAATCAACTAGTAAATTCAGTAATCGAAATACTTTTAAATAACTTTTCTATATTACGCATATTCTTCTGAGTTACTAGTATTTTAAGGAAAATATGTTTTGATTTCATCCTTTTTTCTTTTTTTATATTCCTTCATTAATATAAATGGCGGAACTCGGGGAATATTTTATGCGGTATTTTTTCATAGTAGGCATGAATTCCACATAGAAAACGTATAGGTTAAGGATGAAAAATAAACTAAATTAATTTACGATATGTATACTTTAAGTAAATTACAGATTTTTAATATTTAACGTTCGATTAACAACTTCTTAGAGTCTAAACTGTCTTTCAATGCGATTCTACGTGAATCCTTGATAAGTTTGGTTCCAAATGTTTCATCTGTATGTACGTCATAACTATTTTACTCCGTAAGTATTGGTGT
The DNA here is from genome assembly GCA_003671415.1 of Megathymus violae. Classification (NCBI taxonomy): domain Eukaryota; kingdom Metazoa; phylum Arthropoda; class Insecta; order Lepidoptera; family Hesperiidae; genus Megathymus; species Megathymus violae. The sequence goes on along the minus strand of PDGT01000007.1, from coordinate 901,343 downwards.
TTACTACAAAAACAACAAACATATAAGCGTGAATGGATAGGTCTTGAAAAATTATGATAGTCTTCAACATAAATTTTCTGTAAAATTAATAATTTTTGAAATATAAGCTTATAATTTTTTTTAATGTCTCCCCCTTCCTTGTAACTTTTTACTTATGGGTTATAAATTTTTGAAATATATGTATAAAATGAATATTACGTTGAATAAGATTATTATGTTATGAGCTTTTTGAGTAATGGGATAGGCAAAAGTTATTCCCGGTAAACTTAAGCTGCATTCTTTTACCTAATATAAGTCAGTGTTTGACTACAACCCCACCGGATGGTAAGTGGCGATGTAGCCTTAGATGGTAAAGCACCACTGTAAAATTTGCCACTGCGTGATATTATGTACAGTGTAAAGTCTGATTTGCAATCTCTTAAATAAAATTTCTTTAACACTTAAGTTTGAACACGGATTTTGGCTTAGGGAATATTTGGGAGCTGTGGGATTGGAAAGAGAATTATGTCATTAGGTTTTTTATCTTTTTTTTTATGTTAATAGCCGATAAACGAGCATTTCTTGTCCGACAACGCATCAGCAAGACCAATGGTATCACTGATGCGTTGTCGGACAGGAAATGAGAAGAAGGTAAGAAAGAAAGCACTGGCTCTCCAGCCCCCAGCCGGAACATGACGAGTCGTTTGGCGGCTGACTCAAGCAGGAGAGTGGTAGCTAGCCAAGCAGGCTTCACGGATAGATAATAATACCAGAAATAATATTAATGACTTAATAATAATAATACGGATAATATAATCTTTACACGAAGCCCTACCACCAAGCAGGCTGGCTTCTGTCGCCTCTTACGACATCCCCTTTTGCCAGCATGGGATTGGGGGGAGTATTCTAGACCGCCCCAATACGGCCAAAAAGTTTAAGTTTAATTCTTTTTTAAGTTTAATTTTTGAATCTTCCATCGTTTCGACACGCAATTGCCCGTTTTTATCAATTTTGCCGTATTTTAATATATTTTTTTTTTATTTCCATAAGATAGTTTATCTACTTTTAAAGTCTCATTGAATGAACCCTGTCGCGACAGTGGAAATTTTTAGCGAAATGACCTTTATATTTCAAAACACATTATATTTGTGAAGATAATGACGGCGAAAAGTATTTTCTATTCTGTTATGATTTTGGTAATCTTATTATCGCATTTAGATGATACGCTCTCCCCGCCGCCTGGGTCGCTGGCAGCATCGTGTTACAGAAATAGTGCTTGATATTTGTGGTCTATTAGAGCAGAGTTCTTTCAAATCATTATTAACATTCGACAGGTAATATATTATTATTTTTTACTATGCTCCCCTTAGATATAAACTACATAAATAATAATGCGTTATTCGTCCATATTTTACAACACTAGCACTTAGTAACAATTTATATAAATTATGGCGTATAAGCGTCTTTCAGCACCGGAACGTAAATAACTAATTTATTTTCTAGAAGCTTTTACCTCACAGTGGCGAGGTATTTTGTAGTGTCATGGTCGTCGTAGCTAAAATGCAACCAATTTCTGAAAACGGGCGCGATATTAATTATTTTATTTTGCATACAGAAACGGCAATATTCAAATCGATTCAGCTTTAACTGGATACAAATTGTTATCTTCGGTGCAGATTAAATTTGTCATACGAAATTGTGTTCTACAGTTACTTGGCAGAGGTGGACACATAATCTATAATCCTATGTGAACGAGACTTAGAGAATCTGTTCCATTTATTTTAAGTTCGAAGCTTGCATCACATGAAATATAATTATCCAATACGTTTATATGCGCTTTCAGGTCCTTAAATAGATCCTTATTATATAATGCAGTTATTTTTCTGTTTTGGTATTACATACTAAGTATCTAGGAGAATATGCTTTTTGCAATATGACGTTTATTATCTGCGGGAGTGTAATTCTGTGGTTAGTTTTCGTTACATAGTTAATTTTCTCCCATTAACAGTTCCGTCGAAAGATTCGATAATAAATGAGCGTCGTTAATCACTATCCTTTCATTTGCTCCGTTTAAAATGTCAGGAAATAAATTCTATTTGCAAAAAAGGCACGATGAGTTTGATACGCGGAAGCGCAGTGCACTACAGCTTGGCTGACTTTAGCGTGTAGCACGTATGTATTTCGGTCGAATGACAGATAAGAGAAGAGCGTGCAAACAATACGGTTCCGCCTCTGACGCCGGCGTCGCGGTTACAGAATACCTATTCGCACAGTATTTGCGGTCGTTGCTCCAAGTGCTCCGCGTCAATATATAATTATTATTTACTATTGTTATAAATTTTCTCGGCCTTACAAAAGATATTTAGAAAAAAGGTAATTTAGTATTATTTCTGGATTATATTCTTTGTTTGAAAATTGCCTTGGTTTTTTAACCGGAGCGACTAATGTTTGACGTTTGGACGTTGGACCGTCGGATGGAAGTTATTCCTTCTACAATTCTTGATCAATTGACAACGTACGAGAGATCGCAAAGAGAAATAATTTTGAAAATTGACCTTTATGGACTCTAAAGCGAACCGTCTTCATATATTAGAACAATATCTATAACATGACAATAAGGACTTAAAACCAAATGTTACAATATCATCGAATAATTAGTATTGTGTATTTAAAATGACTATCTCTAATAGCCTTTAGAAGTTCATTGCAGGACAACAGTGTGGACCGTCTAAATACTATGGTCTTCCTTTGACCGAGGCGTTGACGTCATCCAAGGACTTATCTCTCTCGTCAGCATGCTAATCCATCCAACGATATGGTTTATTCCGTGGCAGTACAAAAGGCGAACTCCAAGATCTATTACAGTAGTTTATGTTCATCTACAAATGTAATCGTCACGAATCGTCTTGCAGTTTGGCTAGCTGTCGTACTGTTGCACGTAACAGGCAGAATGAGTTAGAAAAACAAATAGTATCGTTTTGTTTTAACAAAATCTAATTTTCGTATAATTGGATGCTATTTCTCTCGTAATTTGATGATTCTGGGAAAACTAGCTATTTACTACAATTCAATAATACTTTTATAAAAATAAATAAAGTTAGAGTAGATTCAAATGGAATGTTTTGTTTTTAAAGCTTCTTAGCAAAGAAGTTAATTGGAAATTGCAAATTCCTTCAAGTTGGTAATGAAATAATAATAATAAAAGAATCAATTATACTTTTACTTCATTAATATTATAAGCTGAGGTGAGCCTTGAAGGTAGAAAATTAATAAATATTTCCCGGAATTGGATGTTACGGGAAAAATGTCCTTAATCGTCCTGTCAAGGTTGCTTCAAAATTTTAAGGCAGAGTTTTCAGCAAATATTTCATGTGGATGATATGAGGGATGAAATATGGAGCCAATATATTTCGTTTGTGTCATATTTGCTTTATAAGTTGTATTTTTAATACGCTTTTATTAGCTCGGGTTGTATCTATTTATGTATGTATGTAACGGAATCTTTGAGCTTAATTTTCACTGGTTTCTAAAAGTCTGATCAACTTGAAACTTTGCACACATATCAAGGGCCGATGACAATGCAATAATTAGATAACAGTTTCCCATTATCCTTATTAGGACGGCCAGGATTCATAAATTCTTTTTTAGATCCTCTGTAGGAGAGTGAGAAAGATAGAGCTAGCGCGCGATCTGCGCATGCCTGCA
>PDGT01000007.1:821175-897450 GCA_003671415.1 Megathymus violae | reverse complement strand
TCCGAACTTCTACTACTGTAATAAAGACTCTTTGTAATTAAAAATTATTTTCTACTTTTTAGTTCAATTAGCAATAAAAGCGTGTTTTTTTAGTTTTTTTAAACTATTATTTATTAAGTTTAAAATCTTTTAATTTCCCCGGGGCTACCAAACTCAATAATCGGTCCCTTGGCAAGTGGTATTGTGGTATTCATTGAAGATATTACGGTAAACTGTCGAGCTCCGAGTGTTTAGCTTACGTTAACGGCTTATCAGTATACGTGAATATTTGTACTCAGTGTTTAGTGTAATTATTAATTATCGATCATTTTATACTTATACGTTTCATTTGTCTCCGTAAAACTGTAAGATAACTTAAAGTATCTGTCATCTCATCTCTAATATATTGAAATAAGAATATAAAGATAATATAACATGATATTTATATAATTAATATAATTTTAATTAATTTATTATTATTTTGATTTTTTTTTGTTATTCTTTGACAACTCTTTGCCTTCTATTACTTCTAGTATGTTATTTGTTATATGTCATATGTTACTCTTTTGTAATAATATAAAGTAAGTACCGAATATTTTCAACGAGGGAAGCTTTGATAATTCCAGAACACAGGGAATGTGGGACAATTAAGAAGCGGTCCATCGCTTTAATTTGACTAATAAATCTTTGGTATGATTAAGACCACAGCTGATAACTGATAACGTGACGTCTATGTTTTGTTTAAACCAATTATTTAATTAATAGAATTGTGCTCGTAACAAATCTCTCAGGATTTCTAAAGTTTTATAAATATTTTACTTAGGACAGAGTTGTACTCGTATCACACATCCACATGTAATAATTGATTTCAATTCTGAGTACCCGATGCTATGTTCCGGTAGGACAGCCTGTTATAATTTGTCACATCTACACATAAAATAAAATTTTAACTGATCGCTTTCTATACATAAAGGATATAGCAGAAAAACTATTACTAGGTGCCTTTATTAAAGCAATAGAACCTAAAACAATAGTTGTTTGCATTTGTGTCTGATTTTTTTTGCGTTTGTTCGCGCTTATTTCAGAAACGGCTTAACGGATTTCGTTATAGTTTTCACTAATATACCTATAGCTGTAATATTGAAATTTCGGTTTATTGCAATTCGTCCATAAATAAAAAAAGTAATTTTTAAGTAAAAAAGTAAGTAGTTTTTCTAATGCGAAGCAATTCGCTTGAATCACATAAGAGTCACATCATAACCAATATGCAATTGTAAATTTATATAAACCATTAAAACACCTGGATCTTAAAATTAGAAACATTATTTTAGTATAATGCATCTTTATTTCTCAATGTATTCTGGTATTTCAGGTAAACGCAAAATTATGTTGGTTGCCAGAAATGAAATTTAGTAAAGTAAACGTACCTCTTATATTAAGGTTATAAGCATCCGCCACAAAAAAAGGCTCTGGGTTGTCTTGCGCATGGAATTTCTTCCACAGAGCCTCATTTCTCTGAGTGGGTTTTCCCTTAGTTCCCACAATTTGTGTTTTTTAAGACATGGTACTCTCTAGCTACAGTATGCTACACTCTGCCCGTGGTGCTAAAGATGACCGCAAGTGATCCATAGCTCTCCTATCCTTTGGGGAACTCGTCGTATTAATTTCGCTTTAATTCAAAGCCAGAATTGAATAGTAGTTGTTGAGAAATACATAGTTAATATTCTATATTGGACAATCAACACATTAAAAATAAATAAATTATATTTGAAATTTTGAAACCATACAAATTTATGAATAAAAATACTTTCTAGGAATACTGGTATCTAAATTGATCAAGATAATTATGATTTTGTTGGGCCGATATCAAAGCATGGTTGAACAAACGTAACAATTGCTTTTATCTCTTGAAAATCCGGAGCGTGTCATATCGAAAAGTTTCGTGAAAGTTGCCTCATTTCCTTGTCTCACGGAGACTTCCCCACAATCGTGTTGTGTAAAATATGACGCCACTGTGTTTCTGCAAAATATTGTGGAGTTACAAATATTATTTTACTTATTTGACCAGTCTTTTTAAATGTTTTTATAATTATATTCTATTTTGGGAAAGTGTTTAGTTAATATAAATGGTGTTCGGTTTACTAATTTTACTAAAACGCCGTCTATGAAAAACACCTTTACAGCAGAGTGAATATGTATGTAATACTATTCCTGAAAAATTACAAAGAAGATTATTCTGTCAATTCGGAGTATATTATAGCCAATGATCAATATTATTTATGAGTTTAAATGTAGATAACCGTTTATGCAAATTAACATACTTTAATAATTTCGTTCAAATTTTATTAATCTGTAATAATTTGTCAAACATCTGTATTCCTTCTAAAGTTAATCAGCGCCTTGGTAACTTATATTCTATATTTTTTATTAATCTGTCCCCGCTCTCTTGCGCAATCGTGTCTTTAGTAAACAGATGTGTCCTTTTGTAATAATCAGGAGAAGAAAGTAATCAGCGTTCAATATCAGAAATTACTATTGTAAAAGGGACTTGAATACAAATAGTTCAACATTCAACGTTTCATTCAGTACTATGTAACATTTAGACCTACCGAAATCGCCACACCAATTAGTAGCCCAGCTATTCAAATATCCTGTGTCGATGCAACCCGGGAAACTTAGAATTACATACGTAATATATGTCACCAGAACCAACAACCTTGGCACCTTAAGAAGGTAGTCACATCAGAATTGCCAACAACAATTGCCTACTTGTACACGCTATCGAAAAGTTTCAGCTCTTTCATTATGCAAGATTAACCCGATGAAAGACTTCTAAAGTTAAATAACAAATTAATTCCCTTACTATCCAATATGTACGAAATATAATTAAGTATGTAAAACTCACTCGGTTCTGCTTTATAAGAGCTTAATATAATGGTAAGTTACACTAGAGCATATTTTGTGTATTATGATAACAATTTCAAGTTTCTAGAGTTACATGAACGGAGTAAAATGGGTTAGGTATTCGTTTTATAGCATTATTGTTTCTCAATTTCTACACGGCAATGGTTTTTGCATATTATCTAATGGCGTAATTATTTTGTGTATGATCCTTTGTTTAATTAGAATAAAATTTACAGATTCCAAGCCAATGTCACCTATTGACGTCAACTGGCAGAGAGTACATGTGGCATAAAGCTTTTGTGTAACTTTGTTTTTAGGGTATCATAATGTGCAAGTTCTGCATTACCACAAGATACAACTGAAGTGTGTGGAATGGGTATAGAAATATCGTCATTTGTGTAGAGCGGTACTGTTGTACGATTTGTGGTTCGATTACATTTGAACAAGGTGTTTCAATACAACATTATGTATAACAAATTTAGTATAGATTCATGGTCTTTTTTGTGAATGGACATTATTAAACGGCTTAAAAGGCTATGCAACAACAAAACACTAAAACTAAAAATCCAGAAATAAAAATAACACAAAAAATTAAAAAAAACACAAAAAATTAAAACTATTACAAATTTCAATTGGGAGATTAGACGAATGATATCTAGTTAAATAATGAATATTCATCTAAAACAATTTTTTACATTATGTTAATCTGCAAAAAATCAAACTTTTGGATTTTAAGGTGTTTGCAAGATCAGTTATTGAAAATTCATAAAAAAAAACCTTCAACAGAGATATATTATCATACGAGTCTGTTATAGAAGTACTCCTTGGTAACGAAAGACTAATGTTATATTTCAATTGCTAAGTTTCAATCGTTAGCTCCAAATTCAAACACCTTCCAAACCGAAACTCAAAAGTTAGTCAAGTCAAAGCCAATAGTTCTACGGCTGAATTAATAGTTATGGTAATAGATCAACACCAAGTCGACCGTACAGTTGATGTTATCTGACCTTACTATATTTTATAGGAAACTACAAATACCATTTTCATATTAGGGTACATTTAAGCTAAAACTTATTCTCGTGTTTAATTTCTAGTATTTCTAAAATGTTTAACCAGCAACTTATCGGTGATAACCTTGATCAGCTGACTATGTGATAAATAAAGCGAACATTAAATTGTATTAAATGTTCCATTTCCTTATCACAAAGATATACTTAAATGGCCTGTCTATTCATTTAATCAAAAAGCAAAATTCAGCTGTAATAAAATAAGATTTATAAGTAGTTTTCAGCTAATTACCCAAACCAATCAGTTAATAAATGTAATAATACTAAATAGTATCCGATTATACGATTGGAATTCCGTTTTATTACAAAAATTTAACATAAAGATCATTTCAGAAACAAATATTGAAATACTAGGGAGGCATGCAAATGTTTCAAGACACCCTTAGTTTACTAACAGCCGGCGAGCACGGCAGGTAATTGAAATATTATACATTCTACACAGATACATAAATACACGCAAGTATATGTTTACAAACGCTTCAAGAGGAATCTTGTAAAGTGGTCTTTTGATCTGCCTTCGTCTTGTACTTTGTACAAAATGATTAAGCGCGAAATTTTTCTTCGGTATACTTGTCTTAAACAGGAATTTCTTAAATAAAATAATGTTAATGTCTTTTTATCTCTGAAAACGGTTGTGAAATGTTAAAATGTTTGTAGCAATATTTTTCTGAAAGTAAAGAGGCGCCTACATAGTTAAATCATCTAGGTGTTCTAATTAAATGAACTACCTATAAATAAAGTGAGCAGCGTGTTCCCGACCGTCTAGCGCTAGTACTGAAATAGTAAATTCAGCGAAATGTATTTATTCCATTAAAGTGAACAAAACTTTAGTTTGCATCTTGTCGTTTGAGAATTATCGATTTGAAGTTTGTAGCGTTAAATCTGCGCAAACTGATTTTATTAATGGCGAAAGGTTAAAGGGTCAGAGCGAAAATACATTAAGTTCGAGGAAACGTCAAGATAATGGACCGTATTTACGAAAAGCCGACACGTTTCCAAGAATTAGCTCCTTGAATATTTCAAATAACTAACTGATTCGGGAGCTCTTTACAAATTTAGGTTTTAATAATAAAGTAGAAAATAAATATGGGTAAAATTTTCTAAAATTAATAATTTTCAATGGTGCTTGTAAGTATCTTCGGAGATTGTTAGAAATTTTCAAAATTTTAATCAGTATTGGTAGCACCTAGATTAATATTACTTCAAGATTAAGTAACAACTAGTTGAATTAGTAACGGTTTTTAAATTATCGTACATGAAATCTCAAATCTATGCAGCGGCAAGGTGTGCTCGTATTTAAACGTCAGGTCATTGTGATTAAATGTCGCGTAATGGATTGCTCGCAGGTGCCAGATTTTAATTTATTGTTGCAATTACTTTTAGACGAGACGAGCTACTGGCTCGTAGTAACAAGTACAACAAAGCGAGATCATTTCTAATGTGCGTACGGTGTAGTATCTCGAGGTTCTCTGTGGTGAGTCATGCGGTAAATATTTTGCATCGAAAAGTATTGCTTCACCTTATCAAGTAATTTTTATTAAAACTTGGTATGGTGATATTTAAATTTTTAAAAATTGATATAAACTCTTGTCGCTCATGGTTTTTTGATGTGGCAATCGTTGGCGATCGAGTTTAGCAATGTCTAATGGCTTAGTTGCAAAATTTTATTACAGTTCAAGTTTCTAAAGGTTTATAATTTATGAAGTATATTGAAGAAAAGACGGACGAAATCAAAATATCCTTTATTGGTTCACTGAATCATGCGTGTACCATAGGGTATAATAAAAATAATAACATACTATAAAACATAAATGCCTTTAAATTAATTTGAAAAACTATTATATATATATAGGTATATCTACGAGTATATAGATGAGTTAAAGCATGAGTCAATAGTGAATGCACTTAATAAAAATAAACAACTAGTATTAAACAGGAAAATGTATGACTATGACCCACAAATATTGCAAAATAAACAACTAATCTCCTTAAGTCGTTGATATTGTGATTATTAAATTATTGTTAATTTGTTTTAAGAAGTACTTAACTAGATCCTAAGCAAAAATCCATAAAATGTAAACTTTTTCTCAAACATATAGTATACATTGGTATATATGTTCCTATTACATATGGTATATGCGTAATGGCTATCTACGTATTTTTATGCAGTTTAGGTCTCATTTTATGGGGCACGTTATTTGTCTGACAATGACGCAATGACGTATTCGTTTTTCCGATTAGTTCGAGTCATGAAGGTCGGCAGGCGTTGCTTCATTTGAGTTACTTGGTGACTTTAATGTATGCTTGGAATGATCATCTCGTTCTGTAGGATTTTCATTAAGGTTTGAGTCCTTCGTCTTATTCGTGCCTAAATCTAATAACGAATGTCGTGTTTTCGCGAACTATTATCTAATAAATGTTTGCTGAGTCACTTACATTGCACGTTGTCTAAATTTTTAACATTATACAATACCGGTCTTATCTTTCAACATTATTCCCTCCTTGCATTTGATATCTTTTAGAATATAATGAGAAGTATATTTTACATGTGCGCACCGGATCACCCTCTGCTAACTGCAGCGGCCGCGCATCTTTAGCGCCATGCGTCTCAATCTGTGAACACTGCGTTGCGGAAACTTTCTCATTTATATCAGGCCGTAACAAGTCTAACCTACTCGTAATATGTACCCTATTAACGCGATAGAAGGTTCCTTTTGCGTTGTACAGTGTTTTATATTTTTATAGATAAATTAATATTGGCAAAAGCTTTATCATAATGTACATTTTCTTCAGTAGCCTTTTAAAACACACGTTTAATAGTACGGACAGATAGTTATAGAGATAAATAGAACTGAGACAGATGATAAGGAGTGACTAAAATACACTTAGTACCGTTTTTATTTAGATACGATTGACACTTGAAGGATGAAAACTTGAGCAAACAAATGTAAAAAAATTTTTTGAAAGCACGATATGATAACATTTTGCACTCATGCTTTACACGTTTGCTAATTCTATCTCAAAAAATCAACGTTTAATCGGGTCCAAGGCTCCAAAAGCCAAATCATTTTTATTCTCACTTAGCAGCAGTTAAATTTTATTGGAGGTCTTCGGGTAACCTCCATCTATTCGCAGTCGAGGTGCCTGGTGAATTTCACCGTAAGCCTCTCCAACTAGTTTCAACTCTATATCATTACGTTATCATTACAACGCACCCTATATAAGCCTATGATGTTTAAGGGTTGAGTATGGATGTAGCTAAAAACATATTTAAAAGGTTATTTTAGTTGATGGTCGCCCTGAATCTGTCCATATGGCCAAACTTTGCGCTCTCCGTCATTTGTTTGATAGCGGGTGAGATGGAAATAACGATCAGCGATTTCAGTGTACAATTTTTTCGAACGTCACCGGTACCAGCTGTATTTGAATTCACAACAGGAACAGATCAAATTCGTTTTACCTCCGGATTCGGGTTCGCTCGTAGCTACCTAATTCTGTAGTATCCAGTTTTCGCTTTTCAATCAAAAATTGAGTCTGCTATTGTTCAACAGAAAAGTTTACTTGCTCATCGATTCTTTCGAATTTTTGTTTCAAAACTCAAATTTACATTTATAGTTGACGTTTTTAAAAAAAACATGCCTTTCAGTTCCATTTAAATGAAATATTTTTTGATATTAAAATAACTTTCTATATGTATATGTTACAGTTAAAACCAGTTTTTAGATAGAACGCGTTTTCCCTAGTTAGAACTAGTTTTCACTATATGCCATTGTTAAAACTAGAATTAACTAATGCTCAAAATTGAATATCAGTTAAAACTAGTTCTTACTAGACAAAACACGTTTTTCCGAAGTGAGTCTCAGTCAAAACTGTTCTCAAAGTTCATCGTATCTTATTCTAATTGATCGCGAGACGTCCCTTGACTCGACAAGTGCGGGGAAATCCCTTTCCGAGCGCCATCCGCGCGCTGTATGCTCGTTCATTCTAACCTAACCTAACCTAACCACTGTTTTTTACGTGGGGAAACTCTCATGTGTTCCTCTTAGTCGTGGGGGCGACTGAGAGGATATGTCGGACTCCTACCAGCTAAAACCCCACGGTGTTCCTCTGAGCGCCCTTTGTCGGGACTGCGGGTACGCTCTCGCATTCTTCCGCGGTCCCGACGGCGTTCGCTTTTCTACAGAGCCCGTCCCTGTGTGGGATGAATCTGGAGCTACTTCATCCCTCCGTCTTTGAGGTGCACGCGGGAACACCGTGCGCATCACCTCGAGATCCTAACGTAAATTCTAGTTTTAACAAAGGCATTTAGTAAGAACTAGTTCTAACTAGGGAAAACGCGTTCTACCTAAAAACTGGTTTTAACTGTAACATATATAATCATTGGTAAGTGATCGAATACTTTCTGAACGTCCTAATTCAGTGAAGTCATAATTTATTTAAATATTTATTTATAGCTATAATTAGATAGATGGGGTTGTAGTTTATTATATCGTAATTTATTTATTACATCATCCATCGAATCAACTAGAGACATTGAGAACAACAGATTACATATGTAAATTATAATAGAATTGTTGTTGTAGTACAAGTCTGTGTTTTGGACAGGTATATACATACGTCATTCAATACAAAGTTACACAGAGTACAGTACCACAACACAAACTGTAAATTTCGTAAAAAACTGTTACTAAGCGCCCTGCTCGCTGATGAGTTTAAAAATATGACAGTTGTAACATTATCACAAAATAATCACTTTACCCATTCAGTGTAAAACTTCATTACAATTAAATATTTGTATTAAAAGCCAACGATTCAGAATTAAGCGACTTCATCATCAAAATACTGTATTCATTAATTACCTGGACTAACCTGTTTCGATACAAATTATTACTTAAGCGCACGAAATGGTATTGATATTCGATTATCACTGAATGTTATTGCACAAGTGCTATGGTAAAATCCACAATTTACGTACCGACAGTAACATTACAGTAACATTGGTTAGGGAGCAAATATTACAAGTACGATGTTTCCGTAATGGATCTTGCAGGTAAAATGAAATAATTTCAAAAAATAATGATATAGTAAAATGGGAAAAATCATCCGGATTTCGTGCAATATCCTGAAATGATACGATTTATACGACCTACATAGCTCAGACCCGGGGATTCTTCTTCGTTGCTTATTGTACTCGTATTAACAATGTATTTAAAGTGGAGAGGAAAAAAATAAAAAAAAAATAAAACCACTGAACACGTACTACTTATAAAATTCGTTGTTACTTAAAATTGTAATAACTTTATATTAAATGACAATATAGCAATATGTTGTTTTACATAAGGTCTATATGTCTAAAAAATAGTTTATCCGTGAATATGTGCACGACGGCAGATCTCTATCATTTTATTTGTATAGATATGTATTACATTTTGGCCAGACTTTGCTTTGGGAAACAAAGCTTAGGTTTGCAAATAATACCCGCACACAAAACAATTGTTATTCATTTATCCGCTATCCCGAGGGAACACATCCAATTACAGGGACAAAAACTAAATGATATTTGTGAATATTACCATACTACTCAGTTCAGTGGTTTCCGCGCTATGCTGTAGAAGAGAGACGGGTGGAAAGACAGTATTTCTAAAAAATATATTTAGGCTTCCATGTTGATAACAAAACCTATGAAGACTTAAATTTTCAAAAACTAATATTACAATAAAATTACAGTTTTATTATAAATATAGATAAGTCTTAGGCCTTCAACTAACATATACAGTTCTGTTACAAAGTGTTTTAAACAACTTTATAGTTCGATATGAAAAGCCGACAAATTAGACATTTGTAACTCAGATTCATTGGTGTCTCTCGTACGAACCTAAGCTTCTTGTTTGAGAGACCGATGTTTAAACCACTGAGCTATAATTTCCACACTCACTTATACAAACATGAACTAATTGGAATTGACAATGACCACTACTAAAAGGTCAACAAACTATACAAGGAATCAATAATATTAATTATTATTCAACTTCTCGTTAATAATATCAATGATATTTAATATAAATAATAAATAAATAAATTGAAAACAAAGATTTAAATGAACATCATGCAATCATCATCGTCACCAACCTTTCAACATTCATTGTTGGATTTGAAAGTTCGCTTGATTCACAAGGTTCAAGACCGGTCAAAGTGGCACAAATTATTGCAGGCCTTTGTTATACTATATATACCTAAGTGGTTATAATATATATTATAATATATATAGGCGACAATCAGAGAAAATAAATTTGTAGTGATAACAACATCGCATAAAGTCACGAGATTATCTGCCCACTACCCATCCAATTCACCATTGTTAAATATAAGTCTAATTGGTATTAATAAAAATTATTTAATTTAGTTATTAATACACACTAGAAAACTGATATTCCGTAAGTAATTTTGTTGATAAATATTTCGCGAATTTGAAAAATTATTTAAAGGCGACTCGATTTAGACTAGTAATGTCAATCGCCAATATCGTAACAATTTCATTTAAATTACAAATGTGACTCCTTTCTTGTTTTTGTCATTAATTTCATTAAAATTGTGGTTGTTATAATTGAATTAAACTTTTCCAGCTGTCTACATAAATCCATGGAAATCAAAACAATTGTAAAGTATGAAGCATGAACAAAATTGTAAAGTATGAAGAAAAGTATGAACAATTATATAATATCGAATTTTCCGTTAAATATTGTCTGTGTTAATATCCGATTATTTTAGACCTGCATCGATGAAATTGAGTACAGTACAGGAGAGTTCCATTAGGTTTGTATAGCGACACTTTCCGAAAGCGGCCCGATCGGCGGTGCTAAATTAGGATTGACGTCGACAGGTTTTGTAAAAGCATTGCAGTGTTGAATTATTAAGGCAACTTTGGCTGGCTCTATATTCGTAGGGCAGCTAGCTGTTCCGAATGTTACGAACTGAGGTAATAGTCCATTTACGGCACTACCTCATTTTCAATTCTGACACCCGGATAAAGTGGCTAGCGAACGAGCACAAACCGCAACCTGCATGAAACAGCCGAATTATTAATAGCTATTTATTTTCATTTAGGAAACGGCTTCAGTGACCTCGGTTATTTAGTTTTATAATGTAAATTTCACTACTTGCATAAATTTTATGGATACGGTAAAAATATAATTTCACGTAATTACAATTAGGTATGTTTTGTTAACTATTTTATATTCATACTAATTATAACGCAAAAGTCTGGCTGTCTGTGTGTCTGTTAAGCTGGCTCTTAAGGCCAAACTGCTGTGCCAATTGGGATAAAGTTTCATATAGAGATAGTTTACACATATATAAACTTACAAAAATCGTATTCTCCGTTTATAATATTAATATAGATTCTAAGATGAGGAACATCAATTTATTTAAATAAAACTGGTGAAGATCATATTACCTTACAGTTAATAAAGGTCTGTACAATAAAGTCGATAAATATATATATATATTTATTTATTTATTTATTTATTTATTTATTTATTTATTTATTTTATTCTCTATATTATAAATAATATTCTGAATGGTCAGATATTCACATTTTTTGATTGCATAAAATTGCAAAAAAACGAAATTTTCCATCTGATTTTACTATGCTCTTATAATGCACCTGACAAACTGTTATGTAAATATGCATAAATAATTTTTTTTGCTTTTAATTTTTTTTGCTGTGAATGTACTGGACACATTCAGAAAAAATAAAAAAGAAGTAAAAAGATCGAATTGATGTTTACATTTGTAGCTTCGAAAAAAAACTAAGGAAAGTATCGTAAAGCAAAAGAAGAATACGTGCGTGTTGTTTATTTGATATACACCGAACCACTTTGTGATCCAAAGTATGCTTTCAGAAATCGAGTTTAGGTTTATTGTGAGAAGAAAAGTTGCAAGGTAATTTTGTGAAAATTTAATGCTCTTCAGAACTTAAGCGAGTGAAGAATTCGTGAAATGAAGCCAACACGAAGCATTGCTAATTTGTTGAGAATTATGGATGAGGCCACCTAAGATTTAGTGAAAGCATAAAGTCTTAAGCTCAAATATTCTGTTTCAGTTTAGAATCTTTGAATTTACATGGGAATTAATTATTCATAAATAAAATTATTTTCTTTGTTATTCACAATCTATTTATAGTCGAATATACAATATATTTGTAGTCGAATATACAGATCTTATAAGCAAATTTGTCAACAAAATCAATTTTTTGTTGTACTGTATTAAAATCACTCCCGTATATTGTTTCTAAAATGCTTTCTTTGTATATAACAAATACATGAGAACTTCAATTTGTGACGGTACCACGTGTGCCGCCAGGTGCCGCACCCTAAGAAGATTGTCGCCAGGAATATCATGTGTGCATGAGTTCTGTTCCAGAACATACAGCATACATACATACATACAGCTATTGTCATTGTCTTGCTCTTATTTCTTCACAGCTGTACTTCCACAACATACTTGAGGTACATTACAAATGCAATTTGATACGTGGTGAATACCTAGTCTGCAGATCACGCCTCCATACAATCCATTTCTATTCCACCTCCTGGAACCCCAGGGGCTCAGATCGAGTGTCGTCACTACTAACACACCATTAGTGGTCACCACATTTATAACAAAATATTCTCTGGCTTTAGGGCAAGACTCACCACAAGTGAACGTGAAAACAATAAATCAAAACTTCGCTTATGTTAGTATTCTGACGTCTGTAATTCAAGTACCAGTCACACTAAGAACAGTTGTACTGTAATTTATTCTTAAGAGAGGAGTAGTAAAACAGTTGTAGATTTTAGACATAGACAATATAACATCAGATTGATTTTCAGTCAAGCAAATTAATAAGCAAGAAACAAAATATAACTACAAAAATAATAAATATTATAATGGAACCTCTGGTTGTTTATTTATTCTCTGTCATATTATTTCAGAAGGTTATCCGTAAAGTCATATTTTGTATTGTAATTAAAACATACTTTGTATTTGTACAAAACCACGAGTATTTGTAATGTATATATTATAACTTCAACAGTATTTTCCTTTCTAAATTGATCCGGTTACAGATACTTTGAATGGCATTTCGCTGTAATTAGTATTCCCTATTACTATTATTCAATATTCATATTGAGTTGCGGTAATCGGCTTTCCTTCGAGATATTTTACGAGACTGTGTCTCTTATAATAAATGAGGCCGTTTCGCTGATTGTAAATTGGTTGAACAGAATCGATACAATAAGTTTGGTGAGCAGATCAATGTTTAACGACGCGGCACTCAGGCAAGGAAGAGCCTACCGTTCGACAGTGGAACAAACTAATTACCCGTTTCGACTATTTGCTATGACAACGAGATTGCTTTGTCTCCGCGAAGAGAATTCTGGGAGCAGTCTCCACTGAACATTTGAACGCTTTTTCCTTTTAATCTTTTAAGCCTCGCGTTTACGTCATTAATGTGAATTATTTTAAATAAAAATCTGAGATTTTTTTAAAATCGATTACAACTTTCAGTTTTTACAGACGTCGGAACTTCGTCCGTAAGGGAACTAATTCATCAGGTGAATTATGTCCTTCTTGCTCTGTCGTAGTTTTCATTACGAGCAAGAGGGTAGGCATAAATCTACCGCCATGAATCAATAATCTGCTTCACTCACACCGGTGTATGGTGGAGTGTGGTTACGTCACACAACCGCGATACCCGCAGACGATATTTTGACGCGAGGCTGGTTTGCACTGTTTAGAAATTATTTGGTGGGCGGACACGGCGCGGTCGAAAACAAAAACTAATGATATATTTCTAATTATCTATCTAAAACAAATTGAATACAGTAAAGGTTCAACGTATAAAATATACAGTGTAATAATAAGACGATTTCGTTTTGGATTTAATTAAAATACGGGATTGAGGTTATCTAATTTAGTTCCTTGTATTGGAATTGAATATCAAGGAAGGTTTGTGTTGATGAGTGTGTAGGCGTATAAATTTAACTGAACAGGATTTAAACCAGGTTATAAAAGACTAAGCGATTTTTTCATATATTAAGTATGGTTCTCTATCAGCTAACCATAGATGTTTTTGGAAAACTATAAATGTGTTCAATCATATTTAAATATAAAAATAATATGAGCATAAAGTAATTATGATAATTTTTATATGTTTTATCTCCAGAATTATCTAAGTTGTTGCAAATTATTGTTTGCAAAATAAAACTGAAAAGAGTGGAAAAGATGCCACAATCATGATAGCGCGCCTCCTGGTATAGGCACCTGTATTACTGCTTGCGAGAAACAGGTTATCAGGCTGTTAAGTATTGGATGTATAAGGAAAGAAATAAAATGCATGTAATAATAATAATACGCAATATTATTAAACATGATGTAGTAATCTATAATTCTTCGTAATCTATATTGTTAATCCACAACGAAATATATCAGAAAAATAATATAAAAATATCAGAGGAAATACAATAATGAAACAAATTGAGTAGTTAGTCGTTCTCAGTATCATTTACGAATGTTGCCAGGGTTACACTAGCTCGTAATTGTGCCGGGCATTGGCTTAGATGTAGACGTCAGCATACAATACGAGTCCGATAAATGACGTCATTGCTTTGTTCATTTACCCCCCAAACAGATATTTCATTGTTGACAAATTACATAAATTAAAAATAGCTCAACATATTGGAAAAACACATATGTACATCCATGTGAAATAGTTTCTAGAATAAATAAAACCAACTTAACTTAAAAATGTTAAGAAAATACTCACATTTTTGGTTCAGCATTGGACTTTTTAAAGCTAAAATAATCAAGAGTAGAGGAATATAACCAAATATTGATTTGTATTTAATCTCGTCATCACTATAAAGCACACGGGTACTTAGCAAAATCATAGCTCGCTCGCTTTAGTCCGTCAGTAATCGGTTGTACAATTTTGTAATATGCATTTTCATCACGTTCCGCGGCACTGAAATATTCAACAGCATCGATTATCTGCTCACTTTGTATACAAATTCTTTTTTATTCAATCTCGAGATCGGAAAACGCTCTTTTGTGACATATTTTCCATTTGACCTCGTTTAAATATTTTTTTACATAATCATAACATTTATACCTACGGTTTTATTTATATTTAATCATTTATAGTTAAATAAGTATTTACAAGTGTTAAATACAATATCATGTTAACGCCTATAAAATAAATATCTACTTTAAATACTAAAAAAATGAACGTAAAAACGTAACAGTTAACGATATAAATTAAAAAATGTTAATTTTCAATCCTTCAAATTTCGTACTTCAATATAATTATGACTATTTAAGAAGTGATACTCGTATGTTGACTTTGAGACAATAACGACAACAAACTAAATAATTTTTTAGGTATCGCTGGTATTTTCAATTTAAAATAACTTATCCTACATCAACTCGACCACGAATTCCCTAGATAACTCTAAAAGTTGGATTATGAACTTAAATCGTCGCAGTAATCAATTATATATTTTATTAATAACTGTACCTGTGTACGTATTTTGTATGTCAAACCGACTTCAAAAAAGGAAGAGTATTTTTTTATTTATGTCCAACTATAAATCTGTTGTTAATGGACCGATGTTGATAATTAGTATTTAAGTGAATCTATTTTTGAGGAGGATTAGGAACTGATGATAGGTTCTGAGGAAAGACTGGAATTTCTCAACGGATAGCAACAACTGAGTCATGCTTAAATTATTTGCTGTGGTAACATTAGCATTACAAAACCAGTCCCTCACTGATCATCATAGGGTCTGATAATGTGCCGTCGAGACTAAAAATGCAACTCCTTAATGAATTAGAATAATCCGACTGTATTTGAGCTGTTTGCTTTTGGTATTGGTCACATTGCAAACCCAGTACATCATTGAGGTGTTTATATATTGGTGTCATCATTTTATGACGCTGAACTGATGATGGCAGCAACAACACTCCTTTATAACTAGGACTCAGGGGGTCACACTGATATTAGTTGACATAAACTACTTAGTAGATAGAGTTTGATTTAGTTTTTTTTTTTATAGTTTTTTTTTTCCATGCCCAGGCATGGCTCTTATGATGTCGTCTCGTAACATAATAACATTTTGTTATACCGTACTTACTACGTGTGCATATTAACACTAAAAATAGTTGATTGTTTATTTACTTTAATAGTTTTAGTCTGATGACAATAGAGCCATTTCGGAATCCGGCTTGCTCGGGAGACTGAATGTCGTCGAGCCAGCGGGCAGTGCGATTGGTCGACCCAGTCACAATAGTTAAGTAAATTTTTGGTATAACTGTACTGTGTTCTATCCATCATCAGACAAAATCTCAAGTTAACTGAGAATCTAGTACTGTAACCAAAGTGCGTTGAAAACATAACCACGTTTCATGGTTCATTTTTAAAAGAAGGATAGTGGCTGAACACATAATTTAAATCATACTACAGTACGCAAGTACCGCTGAGCTATATAGATCCCAGCCACATCTAAAAGAGGGGACCTAACATCATTGTTTCCTTTGGTGCTTAGGAAGTTGCATTATAAGTAGGACAACTTGAACTCAAAACATGGAAAGGTGCCTTGTTCCGCCTTTGCTCGTTTTTGTCTGATGATGGTTAATGATATTACGTGTAAACTATATAAATTGTCATATCTGTATACCCTCATAACAACAACGTAATATAACGCAAAATTGCAGTACTGCGACAATGGGTTTTCCTTAACACAACTACTTCAAAAAATCTTAACGTAAATCTTATTTCAGCGTATTTAAGTACGTAAGTAAGTAATGCTGGGATTTCACATGAAAAGTAATTCGGCGTAAAAAGTAACACGTTTGCTTTGAAAGTGCCTACTCACCCGCATCAACAAAACTTTGTTGTTACATTATGTTGACTTATTGACTCGTGATTTGCCGAAGGGATCGTGACAAGGGGAATATGACGCGTGAAATTTTCTTACTCAATATTTATGTGTCAAAATACAACAAGTACAAAACCAAATTAGGTCACCAACTTCACTTTTAATGAACTGATTGGTGACGTAATTGAAGTGAGTTTCAGTTCTCTTTATTAACTAATCTACAATTGGGGATGATATTCTTTTACCACACAGAATACAACAACCTATTGTTGCCTCGATTGTGGACAGAGATCATCTTAGAATAACAGATAGTGGGGTCAGAATTTACCATTATTACCATATATCGAAAAAATAATCAGGTTTCCATTTCACTTCAAAAAATCAGAGAAAGAATAATATTTCTCATCATTTTAACATTTTATAAAATTAAGCTGGTCGCAGACTGACAAACACAATTTAAATAAACAATAAAAGCTCATAAATATTTTTATATATTACAAAGTTACTGATTTCTTTGGCCAAAAAATTTTGATTTAAGTTTCAAAGTACATTTGAAAAATGTGATAATGGTAACTCCGAGGGTACAGAAATGGATCACAATTTTTTACTTTGTCAGTGAAATGTTCAAAATGATGTTCATTACGCATCTCATGTTTATAATTCATCGTGTTTAGCGTGAACATAGGCATAGGCTGAAGTTGTCACAAATTGTTAAGTGTTTCACATTCACCGCAATACACCACCGTCCATTAATCTTCGTCAGACCAGAAAAAGGTAAGGCGTTCGTGACGGCCTGCTTCGAGATGTTAATGGATATTAGTTATAGTCAATGACTGGATGTAACTTCTATCCTTGATGAGTGCCGTTTTACGGATCTGATAAAAATGAAATGCTTAGAGGATCACTAGTGTATTTGTTTTATCTATGTTAGACATTAATAACCGATGTTTTGCAAATCTAATGGATGGAAAATGTTGAAATTGAGTATGCAAGTACAGTTAGGAGGTATACTGATAAAATATATACAATAATTTTGAGAGTGATCTTGAGGACCTAAATAAAGTAAAGAAGCTTTTTTAATATTTATTATTTTAAAATTTAAGACTTATAAAATCCTAGCGGCCCCGTCCGACTTCGTTCCAGTTGGACAATTAAATATATATACATACAGTCATGGTTATTAAAAATTTAATATTTTTTGCCTTGATTAGATATGATTAGGTTAACTAACATTTTATGTAGCCTAACATCTGCGCAATCACGTGTTTTCACTAAATACAAATTTTCCTTACGATCATTCAAGCCGTTTTTATTTCGAGACACAAAATCTCAACAGATTTATATAGCAGTATAGATATCAAAATCATCAGATTATTCCGAAGTTTGACCATTATCTTTGGCTCCTTAATTTCAATATATTGGGTGTACAATTTTGAAAAAAAAATAACAGATCCTTACGCGTGATTTACAGATTTACACGGTTCAGAATTTTTAAGTGTTTCCATAATCACTGGATACAAAAAACTTTTTAATAGAAACAATTACCATATTAAACCCTATTCCACGGATATTTAATTAGGACGAGTTTTGTTTCTTAAATATTCAAAATATTTTGAAAGTTCAGAATTCACTAAACCATCAATGAAGCTCCTAGGTTCAAGCTCAGGAGGTGCGTGCGTTGGTCAGTGCGTTCAGGAATGCGTCAGTGACTTTCAATCGATACTGGTGACCATTTACAAACAGAAGCCTTGTCTGTTCTTTTGCTAGCTATTCACACACGAAAATAGTAAACCTTCAAAGTAAACGATCACGACGTTATAATTATTAACATAATTATTGGTTCCCTTTTTATCAGATAGAAGGAACCTTAACAAACTTGAGCTTATTTCCACGTTTAATTTTTTTTTTGGGTTTTTTTTTGTGTTATCACTGTTTCATGCAAACGGTCGACCGATCTACCGTCATGCAGATTAACACTGAAATAGTTATGGATAATATAAACCTCGAAGAATGTTTTTCTTCTATAACTTACCTATCATCCGACTACCATTGGGGTGCGTAACAAACGACTGGGACAATAATAAAATTTCTTGTTATTTTTCATCAAGTTAAGGTAAACATAGGATAATAGCGAGGCCACGCGTTGTGAATACTGATGTAGCTGGCAATCAATTGTCAAAAAAATATATTTTATTTCAGTAGCACAAAATCGTCATTTGCATAAAATACTTGTCAAATTAATATATTTAGAAGGTAAAAATATGCAATAATGCTACGTGAGCAACCTATACGCAACACAAGCGGGAAAATGTGTGTCAACATTGAAAGGTTTCAGTAAATTGTCGGTGGCTGCATAGTGCTGTATAGTGTCAAACAATTTTTTACTAGGTATATTATTTTCGGGTTTAAACTTTTGGAATGAAAAAAATTAAGTTACAGACACTATTCGTATATATTATACTTATACAGTTAGGTAGCTGTAGCGTTCGCTGCAAGATTGATTAATAGGAGGGAAAAATCTTGGAATCAGTCGTCACCTAATTAATAGCGTAGGAGATAATACAGACCCCTAAGGAACACTAGCATTAATGGAATTCATATCGAGCAACAACCGTCGATGATAACTTTAACGCTCAAACAGAAAACTGCTAATCCACTTGCATAACCTTTCAGGATGACAATAAGATGGGCCTAAGCTCACCGGTGTATTAGATAGACTAGAAGATCACCAGCAAACCGACCATGGCAGAAACCATATTGGTGCTTGCCAATCACCTGGTGATCCTCCAAGTAACTCAAGAGCTGCGTATTGACACGCACTCCATCACCTTCGCAAGGAGAGAGGTAATCACAATAGCCCTGTAGTTGATCTGTAGTTGAACGGAATTTTTCCTATTGTATAAGAAAGCGAGAACAGGCGTGTTAAGACGGGAGACAACTTGAGAGCACACGTTTGTACCAGTGCAGAAGTGCCGTCTGACTTTTTAATAACGAGGAACTGCAGAACCCGCTTGGCATATCTTTCTGTAAAAATAATATAATTTAATGAACTCGGGATGTTAATAGGTGTGGCTCGTCAAGAGCCGAGTTAGATGCAGAGAGGGTACCAAGAAGATCGGCTTTCACCTTTGTAGTATAAGCCTTGGTATTGTGTGACCCCCACAGGGATGGAAAAGAGAGTCACTAGAAGTTACCTTCGACAGCCTTAGCTAGCGACTGAAATTCTCGGCTTAGTGAGATTTAGCTTAGTAGTCTTTCGCCAATTCTGCAGACATACTTAGCCTCCGCTTTGGCCATTTATCTCTTCGCTATACGGGGGGGCCGTATTTAGCTTTCTTTTTATTTCTTAGGTTTTCGAATTTTTGCGACTATAGGCTGCAACGCAGGGTCCGCCAAACCAAATCTGATTTTTCCCACTGATGGATACCACAAAGCCGGGGATAAAACATTCCATAGCCGAATCACATCAGATACTCTCGTATCACATCACATGTTTCGCAAGTGTTACACTGGTTTACATGTAATAACCTTGTGTTAAACGCTAAGAAAACAAAATGTACTAAATTCACTTTACCACATGTTAGGCAAGTGCCATCTCATATTGTTTTAAATAAGGAAGTGCTTGAACTAGTGAATTCTACCACATTTCTTGGAATCACTATAGACTCACGATTACAATGGAGGCTTCATATTGAAATCTTGTCACGGAAACTTAGCTCTGCTGCCTACGCTGTTAAGGAAGTGAGGCTCTTAACGGACGTAGAAACACCAAGATTAGTTTATTTTAGCTACTTTCACAGTGTGATGTCTTATGGTGTGTTGTTGTGGGGCTCAGCTGCAGATATTAAGTCGATTTTTATATTACAGAAAAGAGCAGTAGGCGCCATTTACAACCTCAGGTTACCTTAGAGATTTATTTAAAGAAATTGGTATATTAACTGTAGCATCACAATATATTTTAGATAATATTATGTACGTTAAAAAATACTCTGATAGTTTTCTTAGGAAGAGTAATGTTCACAATATTAATACAAGGAGTAAGGCTAAACTGACTGTTTCAAATTTCAGACTAAGCAAAACTGGTGGTACTTTCATGGGTAGATGTGTAAATTATTATAATAAAATTCCATTAGAATTGACAGAAATGCCATATTGTAAATTTAAAACTCACGTCAAAGGCATTTAAGTACGTTCTGTAACTGTGAGTAGGAAAAAAAGCTCCTCGGGAGTTTCTTGCCGCTACTTCTTCCGAGACCACTCATGGTAGGGATTTGTTGAAGCGATGGCGTAGTTTGGCGTTCGAAAAATGTTTGTAAAAACCAACTTCCAATAAAATATTATGTCATTTCAAATATATTATTTCATTTCATTTCATCAGTTATTGAACCAGCGCATATACCCGGATCCTCCGAGGAGAATCGTAGCTGTCTTCACGGGACGAGGCCAGAAACTCCCAGAACCCGTTCCGACGAACATTTTTTATGAGCGTCAGAGGTAGGGCAGCACTTACTAGACAGTGGTCTGAAAATCCCAGTGGACCTTCGATCACCACTTTGTAGTTGGAAGGATGAAAGGTCAGCAGAAGGTCCAGTAAAGAGACTATGAGTTCCGATGCCAGGCATCCTGATAAAGCTACCTACAACTTGCGTGAGCCCATATGTCAAGAAGAAGTCATAAGAAGCTCTCCCAGCGAAGTTTGTGATTGTGGAACTGAACCATTCTATGTGGTGAGGATTAAAGTGTCCCAAAACCACTAACTCCACTACGGGATACTGGTCAAGGCCTTTGCCAGCTGAACTTTGAACGTGCTCAAATAGTCGGGATATCTTTGCGTCTTCGCGATATAGGATCTATATAGGCACGCATAAACATAGATGTGACTGCCGATGTCCACGAGCGCCCGCAATACAGATAGATCCCTGTCATCGAGGTGGGTCAAACGTTGACAGCAGATGACTCCCCGGACGAAGGCACAAACATCGGCACGCCGACGAAATGCGTGATCTAGTTTATATCCAGGGTAATCCTCAAAAGTCCGATTTTCGCGATATACTCTACCGCGTACGTGTAAACTGTAGAATGAGCTGCCTTCTCAAGAAAGGCGTAAGAATAGTTCTCCTTCAGCGTTGGCGAAAATTTGCCTAATTAATAGTAATTATAATTATAATTCTAATGACAAACTTATTATGAAAAATTTCAATTAGGTTAGTGAATAATAATGTAATGTTTCGTTAACTTTACAATGGCAAGTTCTTATTGACGACCTGCCGAGCGTGGGGTCCCGGGTTCGATTCCCGGCCGGAGTAACAGATAAATGTTTGTTCTCGGGTCATGGGTGTTTGTGATGTGATAATTGTGTATGTCCATGCCACCCGCAACACAGGGAATCCTAGTACGGGGGTGTGAGTGTGTAAACGTTTATTTATTTATTATTTTATTTATTGATTAATTTCTATTGATTAATTGCTATGAAGTTTAATTATTTTCTGTTTATTTTCAATAATCGATGCACATATATGGTATTGTTCATGAAACTGGTTCATGACGTCATCGGCAACGCTTTGGTAGCGACCCATTTACTAAGAATGTTCTTGGGCGGCGTGGTCACTATTACCAGGTGACCCGTTTGCTAGTTTGCCTAGTGAAATATACGTAACTATTTACATGTAGGTCAAATCATTGTTAAATTTACTAACATGAACGCAATGAGATTGTTTAAAAAAATAAAAAAAAAACATATTTTTTATATAGGTACTTAAAATGAGACATTGAGATAAAATAATGACTGATATCAGAGGAGAAGTACGGTAGGAATTTTTATTCCACAATTGTATGTCAACGATGAGACTTGAGAGGCTTCGCACTGAGTCGTACTGGCCGCATTCCGTGTACTCACATAGGATTAGGAGCTGCATACTCAGTAAATATTAACTTATCCAGTAAAAACTGGCCGTTGTTGGAATGACTTTCATTATATATCGGTTTAAAGACGAATAGTTTCACTTTCACTGTGAATATAAGTTAACATTATATAAAGGATACAATTTATATAAAGTATCTGGAAAAAAGAAACTATTTCCGTCACGAAGTAAGTTGCTTCAATCTACCTTGCGTTTCGGTAAGAAAATATTAGAGGAAGCACTGTGAACAAATGAGTAGTCTCAATCTTATATATCTCTGACCGAACTCAGATAGAACTGTAAATCTTTCATTATTATTTAATTTAATATTATTATTTTACTATCATTATTATTTACTAAATTAAATTTAATTACGTACGTGAATATATTTTATAGAAATTAAAGACTCGCCCTCGCTTTGCTTCGGTACAAATAATTATTTACGTTATAATAAAAATCGCTCCCAAAGCAATTGTCACTTTTTATGTTAATCTTTTTACACGTTACTTGCACGGAATTGGTTTGAACTCACTTTGTATTTTTCATATATTGATTTAAAAGATACACTAAGGAGTTTCTGTCGTCGTTTCTTCTATTATTTATATTATTATAACATATTTTGCACCTTTGCTACCAAATTTCACACATTTGTTTTTTTTTAATTTAAAACAATGTAAACTAGAAAACCAATGTGGTCCGTGGGACAAAGCACTGTTTACATTATCAAATTTTTATTTATTTATTCTGGTCTTAAATATTAAAAATGTGTTATCAGCAAACAGTATAATGTCCGCATGATTGTTAATAAAATATGGGTAATCGTTAATATAAACTAGACAAAGGGACCTAGAATTGAACTTTGTTGTACACTCAATAGAATTGTCGACCGCGATGATTTTACATAGGATAATAGATAGAAAATAGAATGCAATCAATTTTAGTGCAGTGTACTTGACGCATTATTGACTGAGTTTCAGAAATAGTGAAACAGTCACATCTTTATCGGAGGTAACTTTATCGTCATTAATTACTTTGTTATATTTGAGGTCGCGGGATTTGTTCTTTCCGGTTTCATTACTAATAACGTTCCAAGGGGCTTTTTGTCATTAATTGAATTTAGAACATTGATGTACAATAGCTATATTGAGAACTTTTCCGTTGTCTCAACATCTAAAAATTAAATGCATTTAAGAGTACTATTATTATACTTGCAACATTATAGATGTCCGAAGAATTATCAGTATCCACATCCACCACCACCACCACCACCACATCATCATCATGGTACCACATGGTACACATGGTACCACATCATCAGTACTAGCACAGTATATATATGTGTCATTACACTACATGTAAGTATATCATTGACATCATTAGTTATAATATAGCAATTTTTTTATTCATTTATTTTTAATATTTCAAAACAATATACCTATTTAAAAGAAGATGATATACCTTAATTAATATAAAAATAAATAAAAGAAGAATTATTGCTGTCCATTGAAAAGTTCCACTTTTTATCTTTAGACCCCATCATCAGATCGTCCGAATATTTAAACAGGACCAATTCCGAACCAATGACTATAGATTAAAAAATAATCATCTAAATCGATTCATAAACACTGGAGTTATGGTTTTACATACATAAAAAACACATACACACAAACAAAGAACCTCTTCCTTTTTTGAAGTCGATTAAAAACAAATTATCATTACATGGTTTAATAGCATAAAGTAGCTAGTAACTAAAATACTATCAGTTTTAAACCTGAAAACAATGAAATGCCAATGGCCACCCTATTAATCTTAATTAGTCGTGGAAAGTCGGCTGATGAGCCATTATCTAAATGAGACCGAGAACACCGCAGTGGACACCGACCATCAATTTATTTTTACTAAACCATTACTGGATGTTTGTTCTGTGTTGGAAAATGTTTATTTTTTATCTTCGTATTTGTTTTATCACAGAAAAAACATAGCTGGCAAAGCTTGTTTGTATGAAGCCAAAGTGTAATATAATTTAAAAGGCAATTTAAGTGTTAATAGCGTTCTTGTATACATTTATTGCAAATTTTAACAATATTGTCTAATGCCTAAAAAACACTTATAAATAAACTCTGTAAAAACATGGGGTTTTAACACTGAATAATTCGTGAGTGGCTGAATACATAACTGAAGGTATATAACGGTTTACTCACGGCATGGTTTAGTTGGATTCGCCCGACTAGTTTCGGACATATTCGAGGTCGTTTCTCATTAAGATTTACTACGATATATTATACTATATTTCATGATATTTTACACAAAAAATATTGGTAACTTTCTTCTTCATCTCAAAATGTAATCTTATTTATTTGTCATAAAACAAAAAGGCAGGGAAGTTTGTATGGAAACACTCACAGGAATAGAAAGGAACAATTTATAATCCTAATAAAATTTCAGATTTTCTACCAGATAAAGTGAAAAGTAGGTAATAGCTTTGGTGGTAAACAAACAAAATTACAGTAACTTTATAAGATACGTAAGTTATGCAAACTTTGTAAGTCGCTTATTCATCTTTATATTATAGGTACGTTAATTGGTTTCGTGTATCAAAAAGAAAACTTCGCCAGCGTCGATATCTGTATAGCAATCTTCTATTTTGTATAATTATTAGATCTGCATAAAACACTGGATTTCGGAAACTCATTAGTAATTGAAAATTAAAAAATTTGCTCTAGTCAGCACATAAAAACTTAAAAAATGGACAATTTTTGAGTAATAACAACAACACCAGTTCTTCTTTCGTCACTGCTCTCTCTGACATATGTGTCGCGGGGATCCGTGGGTCTCAAGGGTCATAATTTTTATCCGGGCTTGGACCTGAAAGAACAAGGTTCTCCCGGTGTAGAGGAGAGGCACTGTTTATCGGGGGGACCCTGGTCCGTAAGGGTGGCTAGGGTCGCAGCCAATAGCTCCCCACATGGGCGGGGAGCTATCTTGACTCTAATATCTGTCCGGTCGAACATATATTTCCCAGTCAGGGCGGCGAAGCGACCCCATCAACTTACGTGACTTGAAGAGACTTGTATATCCGCACATATAAGGTGAGGCACTGAGGTACTTTCTCAACCGACACAACGAATGACCGTCCATGGAGAAATGATGCTAACAGCGTAACCAGTATAGCTGGCACGGACGAGTCCAACAAATGTATATGAGCCCAACATGCCTACGCGGCCGAATGCCTTCTCAATATCTAGGGCGACACCGACCTTATGTCGAATTTTTGACGACGAGGACGAGAGCTTGTGGGCGGGTGCGTGAGCTATTCGGGTCACAAGGATCGCGCTTTTTACCCGGGCTGAAGCTCGGGAGAACAAGTGTCTCCCGGAGTGAGGGGAAGACCCCGCTGTTGAGCAGGCGTGCTAAGAATTTTTGAATAAGATAAAAATAGCACTATATAGTTACAGCAAGTCCTTAATGAGGCCGGTAATCTTAATCGAATTTTCAACCGTTGTTAATGAGTTTTCGTATCCAACGTAAGTAGCTTAATTAAGCAGGAACATTGTCAATTTGCACTATCCCGAACGCAAATAGGATTCGTAAAACCTTCTACTGGCACGTAATTACTGAACCTAAATCTGGTTAATTTGTTGAAAATCTATGTGATATCCATCGATACGTTATAAAAAAAATTTGAACGTATTTTACTTAACAGGAGAGTTGTTTCCAAAGTGGACAAAATGTTGAGAAAATTAACTATATAGGGTGTATAATTAAACTTTATTTTTAATTAATAAGCATTAAAAGTCACTAACGGGCATTGATCAGACCATCTGGTAAATCAATAAAATATAAATAGTGACATTTATCGTCGATCGTCGGATATATTGTTATTAATAAACCGATGGAACATTTCAATTGCAAGAGACGTCAACGTTAAGATCTTGAACACCAAGTAACTTCGCGCCAATGTCAAAAAGATTGTCAATTAAGTTTTTCAACATGTTTTCATGCCATCTGTATGTGTTTCAAAAGCTGACAAATTAACAAACGGGCCACTCGATGGCAAGTGGTCGTCGGCGCTCATACACCAGCGTTACTTATATGTTGCATGCCAAATGGAACGCCGCTTGTTAAATTCTCCAACATAGTGGACGAAATACGTAAAAATATTTTACACTTGAGTTTAGACTAGAAGTGGCAACTATACAGTTAGTTAGAGTACCTTACTATCATGTGCAGTACCTTCGTTATAAAACTGGGTGGAATTGGCCGAGAAACCTCGAGATATAAGGATTTATGCCATTACTTATTAAACCTGTGGTGTTTAAATAGTCAAAAAATACATAACACAGACATGGACGTAGAAATTGCTGATTATAAATGATAAGTAGTGCCCTACTAAATACATAAACATATAAAAATATATACATAAAAAAAGGGAAAATTAATCTAAAGTCTCCATTTGAAGGTAGTTCTATTAACAACTTTTCCGAGATGATCAGGAAGAATATTCCAATGATGAGTAGCTTGAACACCAAATGGGTTGAACAGGAAACCAGAACGGTGAAGAGGTA
This sequence comes from Megathymus violae, assembly GCA_003671415.1. NCBI lineage: Eukaryota > Metazoa > Arthropoda > Insecta > Lepidoptera > Hesperiidae > Megathymus > Megathymus violae. The sequence goes on along the minus strand of PDGT01000007.1, from coordinate 870,121 downwards.
TGGAGAGAGTCAGCGTCTAAGAAGAGCGAAGCTGCCGTTTGTGGGTGTCGCTTAGAAATTGGAACCTTTGTTTCAGATAGTCTGGCGAAAGATCATCATATACAATGGAATAGAGAGTCTAAAGTATCCTGGTTTACCTTCTTTGTTGAATCACTGGCCTCAGTAAAAGGAAACAATTCCTAGATAACTGGATAAATGTCAATTATCAATAATGTTCTGAAAGTTGTGTGAAATTTGCCAAGCCCATAAACAGCACTATGAGAAAAAACCAGAGCCCAACTGTGGAACAAATTTGGTTGTGATGTTGATGATATAATAAAATTGAACGTTTCAATCGAACACCAAATTATAATATAGTTGAAACATTTGAGCCACAGAGAATGAAGCTTGTTGTTTAATTAAACGTGTCCAATCCACAATGAATTGCAAAATAATATCATTAAATGTAGATAAATACACCATTTGACGTGGTTAATTAAAACCAACATTTCTTTAATATGTGTACTGATTGTCTGATTTGTGTTCCATGCTACTTACGATGTGGGAGTCTTCAAAAGGAGAGTGAATAGGCTATTATAAGTTAATGCGTTCACCATCTTCGACTTCATGACAACTTACCATCAGGTGGGATTGTTATCAAGCATTAGCTTTTTTTATGTAAAAAAGTCTTCATAATTATATTTCTTCAAATTAATTAAATTAATCTAATTCTATCTAAATCTATTAATTAATTAATCTATTGGTATAGCTATGGTCACGACATCTGCGGTGTATATTTCTGAGTCTAAACAAGTAAACTAAAAAATTAATATATTTTGAAAAGTTGACTTTAATAATGACGACCGCATAGCCCAGGTGTTACCGATCCCGGGGTTGAATCCCAGTCAGACTAGACAAAAATAGATAAAGAATTTTACTCAGTAAAATATATTCTAGTAAATTATTGTGTACGGAATGCAAAACATCTCTTTACAATAATACAAGCTTTGATGTACTGTGTGCAATTCCTACGTAAACTGAAAGCTCAACATTGACCTCTTCGAGGTTCAAACATGTCTTGTAAATACATGTGTAGTTAAATCGTATAAACACATACGGATGGGAACTACATGTGTATTGTTAGTAAATCACGATACAACATAGTTTTAATCCACCAGGATTCAGCAAAATATATAAAATACAAAATCCATTGGCAATTTTAATATAGTAGTTTAATTATAATATAGTATATAAAGTATAATATATGTAGTAGTTTAATTATTCAATTATAATATAGTAGTTTAATTATTTAATGATAATAGTTTGACTATTTGAAAGCGCTAAAATATTGTGGACTGATATTGTGGAATTACTTTTTTTTTCAAATGTTTTTGTCCAATTTGAACTAAACAAATTAATTCTAAAATTTAATAGTATGTGTTTGGTACATAGCATCAAAACGAAATTATGGCGTAATAAAATTGTTTGTCGGAGCGAGACAAGCTAATCTCGACGATGAAGTAGAAATTATGGATACAAAGTTGTTTTAGGTGCCTACATAGCACTTTAGAACACACATAATTTAAATATATGTACATCTTTAGCTAAACGATATAACTTAAGATCGATCAAATCGGTGAGGGTGGAAAATCTCATTAAGATTTATTTTTGCGTTGGCCTTAAATCATAATATTTGGATTATCCTTTGAATCATAATAGTATAATAGCAAAGAAATTTCTAATACGCACGTATTTTGGAAAATTAGATTTGCGTGTAGGATTCGACCGCGAGTCTCCTGTGCGGGAGACCAACGTTCAAAATAAAGTTCTATATCGTAATTATTTTTCGCTCTGTAGACATTCTATTATTAATTCGGTAGCCTTTATTAGATTTAACATTATGAAGATAATGATTAGGTTGTAATCCCGAATTATGTTATTGAAGTCAAGTAATGAAGAAAAGATATACTACAAAAAACTTATATTCATTCATAATACAAAACATTTCTTGTATTCATTCAATTGTCTAAAGAAAAAGTGTATTCAGATTTGTCTTAATTTTACATAATATTTCAGTCGGAACAATAATAGGATCAGTGTATTCCCGTACCGGAAATATATCACACCGAAGTACCTAATTTATTATTTCAACTTTTGGTGTTATTGGTGTACCTACATATATCAATCACAAAATGATGGATTTTTTGACGTTTCTACTCAAATATTAAGATATAGAAAATTGTAAGTATGCGTTAGGTATTTTCCTTGGAAGTCAATTTCCATAATTGAAGAATAAGAAACGGAACCGAAAGTTTCCTACATTTCGAATTTTCCTTTAACTTTCCTTTAAGACAAAGTAAGTGTAAAAATTGAATTGTAATCCAATACCTTTTAAAATAATGTTTTAATAAAGAATACTTTCTGATCAGCATTTCAGCCCATTTATTACCGTGAAAGGGGTGTTTCGAGGTGTTTAAGATTTACGGGAAATACTTAAGGATTCTTATCACGGCAAATTATTAAAATATTCAATGTATTTACGGTCGATGCGACCTTAATAGATATGTTTATTGCGCAAAAATTCACTGCTTGAGAATGGACTTACTTGAATAATCACTATAATATTAAGAACACTTAACATATTTTTTTTCAATTACTGACAAATAACAGCATCTGAAACTTTCAGTCAGATTGCACAGAAAGTTTCCAAGCTAGTATGTTGATCTTTTCTTGGTTCAAACAATCAGAAATGAAGCAGAAATTGACGCGAACAAACTGCCACCCCTGAATGACGTACCTAACCCCTGTCGCCTTAATTAAAAGACTTCACTCAGGCGTAGCTCGCTATATTGGAAGGATTGCTTTGTGATGTTATTGAGCTGAATATTGTACAAGCCGTTTACTCAATAAAAACAATTTATTCCATTAAAGCAAACATTTCTGTTTGATTTAATTATTTAGTTTAATATTAGTATAACCGAATACATTAAATTAAATGAATTCCAATGGCTTATTTAAAAAATATCTACTTCATATCGAATCATAACCTCTCGTGAAGATGAAATTATGAGAATAAAATAAAAAAATCACGATCGGTGTTTGTCATTTGAATATAACAATTCGAAACCCGAAAAAAGATAATGTTTCAGCTGCCTTTTCGGTTTACTATTCTCGAAGGGAAACACATCGGCAGTATTTGAAATAAACTCAAGTAAGAACTCAAATCTTTTCAACGTGGGATAATACTTTGTATTTTTTGTCCTGTATGAAGTCTCAGTTGTGTGAATATTCTATAAGATCAAGTTTTCTTTAAGATAATCTCTTTAAAGTATGAATTAGAATATGGATTGCTACAAGCAGGGACGGACGTGACGAGTAAGAGAGTATCACTTTTAATGGATTTGGTTGAAAACAGTTTATATATTTATCAGATTTACGACCCGTTTATAATATTTAACAATTTTAACAAGTCTGATTATTTATTTGAATTTTAAAAGTTTATTTTTTCCAGCCACTTTCTTTATCGTTCTTCTACACGAAACCGTTATCAAGTCTGGGTCACACAAGAATTGTAGTCTTACCGAAGATAGAATCTAAAGTCAATCTATAATAAAAATATTCCACACATATTTATTTCACTATACAAAGTAGTTAATACACAGTCGATTATTATTCTATTACGATACCAACCTAATCTAGTAACTCTGTTCTTGTTTAATTAAAATCTACAATATACGATAGGCAGTTTAACCCCGATGTCCATACATCGTAGAACAATAAGGAAGGCGGACGGCATATAGCCGACTATTGATTATGGAAGGTAATTTAACATAGGGTCCATTGGAGCGCGAGTCAAATACCTAGTACACGGGTCCATCACTCCACACAATGAATACTTGATGCATCGCTGCGCGCTGCTGGACATGCACAAGTATTAATGCTAGAGAGTTAAACCTTGGAGTAATTCTATCGTACTTCATTACCCCTGTGCTTCAAATACTTGTTTATATCCTGCTCATTGAAGTTTGTTGATTCAGCATCATTTGACAACGATGGATATAAGCTCTATTTAAACCTAGTATTGTTATTGTAATTTACTGCTGTCATTGCTTTTCGAACGTAACTTACGTAATACCTTATATGTTTTACATGGGTAATTATGTTATCTAGACCACTTTGGACTTTGAAACTGAAAGTTGAGGGAACGAGCGATGCGATATAATTTCACTAGCAGTATTCGAACCGTGGCCACGCTTGTATTCTATTCTTATGGTTCTGTAACGTCGCATTATATTCTCATTCAGTTGCATTATTTCAAAAGGCCATAGTTTGAAAATTAAGCATTGCGAAATACCCTTATTATACTTTTTTTTTTTTAATTTGATGGACTATATTTAAATTTCCACTATTTTAGATTTTCTATTTGCATTATAATAGAAAGTAGAGAAAAGAAACTACACGGTATTTACACAAGCATGACTTAAAAAGTTTATATTATTCCAATGGAAAATTTTAGTTAGTTCTGATGTCTCTGCAGGTTAGCTTTATTTAATTTGAACTCGCGTATCTGATACGTCTACTTAGCACAACAGCCTTATTTGTTTACTCACATACACCACAGATTTCTCCATCGAACAACCCGACGTACGGCGTGTTTCTGTCCTTAAGTCCTGTATATTCTGCCTGTACGGACGACAAGATTTGCGTCATCATTGTTATAAGCAGTGCAAAGGACTGGAATAGAATGCCCTTGGTGTTTCCGCCTACTTATGATGTTTAAGCCTTCTAGAGGGGAGTGAATAGGCTTTTATAAGTCAAACGTGTTGAATATCTTCGACTTCACCACTTAGCACCATGTGGGATTATTTTCAAGTATTACTTATTTTATATTAACAAATATACTATCGAATATCTGCATCTCGAGTCAGACCATGCCATATTAGTGTCGATGCCAAAACCGGGCCTCCTAATTAAAAAAAAAACGTAACATATTTTGACTCCATCTAAAATTATAGTAATTTAGCAATAACTAAAAATGTCATGATATTTTGGTAATTGATATTTCAAAGCAACTGATGCCGGAGTTCAAACGGTCACTAGTGCCTTGGAGTATGAGACACAAAATGATATGGGACTTTATATGTGTGAATACAATGGTGTCATCCTATTTTTATTGTTTCATACTCAAAGTAACTACTGCTATGGCAGAATACTGTCTGTAAATAATAAATCTCTAAAGACGAATCTTTACGGTTCAAATCAAAGCGACACACTATAAATTAAAGGTGATACATGCGACTGCGAACTGTAGTTTCCTTTCTCCGTGCATAACCATCGCTATACAAATAGGAAATTGTGCCAGAATCTTAGGTATCTTAGGAATCTGGGATTTAACAGGACACATTTCAGTTTAGTTTCGTTTTTTGATTAAATTTTTAGAAAAATAATTTTTATTTATACTAATATTATAAAGAGAGAGTGCAAATTTTGTGAGTTTGCTTGTATGCGGAGGGTAATCGCCGTAACCATGGCACCAATTCGAAAAAAAAATACCATTTGAAAGGTACATTATTCCAGCTGAACATAAGCTACTAAATATCATGTACTCGTATATGGGTATTATTCTTCCCGAACAAAGTTGGTCTGCCGCTATTTATTTAATAAAACAGACAATTTATTACAAAACGTGACGAAGAGTATTTATAACTGAAAATTTATACCTCTTGCTTACGAAATAACATTTCACAGGCTCTTTAGGCCGGTGGCAGGTCAAAAACTTAAAATCCCACCAAAAATATTCTTTAATTGTTTAGTCTAAATCTCTGTTTAGTTATTGTGTAGCGAGGTTAAAGTCTACACACGTGGTATTGTTTAATTTATTTGTAATTTTGCATGTGATACTAAATATACGATCATGAATATCAGAAACTAAAATTGATAAAAAAAAATAGACAGAAATTTGAATAGAAAGAGATTTTATTTTTTCCCAAAGATTGCGACTTTTTTGCCTGAACATTTATTTTTTATCTAATAAAAGTAAGCTTTATTAATCTTTAAACGTTGAATAAATATCTGCTACGTCTCAAGCCGTTTATTCCGTTTCTCGGCTTTTATATTGTCCGAAGTATAGACTTAATACGGATAATCTTCAGTGATGTAAACAATCATCATTACAACCTATGTTGTCCCACTGTTGGGCTCGTGTCTCTACTCACAATGTAAAAGTTTAAGGCAATAGTCCACCACGCTGCCCGAGTGAGGGGTGCAGACTTCCCATACTTTTGAGAACATTATGTTAGTATGCAGGTTTCCTCACGATGTATTTCTTCACCGAAGCAAATGATAATTAATTTGTAATACGCACATAATTTGGAAAATTAGAGGTGTGTGCACGATTTAAACTAGATTCCCTGTAGATTCAAGGGTTATAAGACTTTAGGCTGCACTCATTGAAACAAATCCTTAAAAGCTAAAACAAAAGTAGATATGAAGCATTGCAGAACTGAATGGAATAGCTGGCTTCGAGAGCTCAATATTTTTAAGCGATTTGAGAAGATGCTATAATCCTATTTAATCCTACATAATAAGCATGAAAAATATAACACTGCCTTGATTTTTCGACAGTGATAACCATATTAAAATATTTAGTAATTCTAATTCCTTACATTTGAATGTTATTAAACATAAATGTAACATTAAATTAAATTTAAGGGGATTCATAATACCATATTTCCTCTATTGATACAACAATTTTCACGTCATGTCATATTTGTGTATGTCCAAGAAAAAGAAAGAAAAGAAAAAGAATTACTGGCCAATGGAGTTTAATAAAATGTATATCATTATTATTGTCATCAGCTATCAAACAGTACTGTATGTATATTTGAAAAATTTCCAAGATAACCCGTTAAATCTTCGATGCTGTGCACTTAGCAAAAGACCTTCCCTTTATTTTTGGTACAATGTCAAAAATGCAAGAGCTTTTAATAATTATATTATAATTACAATGCCTTCTACGATTCTTTAAACACTTGAAAGGTAATAAAATGATTTTAGAATTTCCAAATGTTTCAACTGATGTTTTTGCTTTCAGTAACATCAACTTTAATCACATTTGTCGATTCACCAGCCACGGGCTTTTACCTAAAACCTAATGGCTCTTTCTGCTGTTGTTTACGAAATGTTAGAACTAGATGTAAGCAAACCACGAGAAAGTTCTTCGCTTGGACGTTTAATTATTCAATTCTATTACACCAAAACATGCTTATTATTTATTACATTATTAATTATCTTATACAAATGTTATGGATGGTCGATTTTGAAGAGCCTTTAGACTCTTTTATTAAAATTACTTTCATATATATGGTGTAATACTATTATTTTGAATGTCACAACAGAGCGGTGTTTGTATTGTTGGGTAATTTTTATATTTGAATATTAATCTGCAGGTTGAAGGTAAATAGAACATTGTGAAAGAAATAGTGATGGGTTCTATGGTGCTCCAGCTATTCTTTAGTCCAAATCAACCTTCCCTGTTCGTAGTACAGGTTGCTGAACATCGGACGAGGCTATCTCTGGGTATGTAGTACCCAGTTTATTCTCGACGATATTTGTTCTTATTGGCAGGGGTATTTATCTATCTGGTTAACAGGATACTATGCGTTGGTGATATCTTTGGTGTCACGCACAATGGTCATGACCACTTAACATAAGATAACCTGTCTGTTCATTTTTCACCTGCTGTCATAAAAAAAAAACCTGCTTTTGATTTTAGATTTACAAATGTTTATCTACTTAGACACTAATATTTGTATGTAGCGTGATTACTTTTACAAACACTCGTTTTATACTATATGTGCGGTACATAATTCTTCTATGATACATTATACTTACTTGTACATACTGTTTATTTTTGTTATATCTGAAACAGCCACTAGTTCCGACAGCGAGAGCTAGGTTATAATCCTCCCCTTCAATGCAAACGCACGTGCCCTTTGAATCTTTTATTTAAAAACCAACCGTATAGAAGCTATCGAAATTTCATTAGCATATCTATAGCACGGGTCAATTCATCTCACCTTTCGCGAATCCGGTGATTCGATCTGGAACAAAAACATATTTCTGAGTCAGTCAACGAGTACGTGACCTAAAAACTAACGATGGGCAAAGGAAAGATATAAGACAAGCAATATACTTATCATGTCGTAAAAGTAAGTATGTAACAGTTTATTGACCCTAAAGGCGTGTTATCGTTACATTTGCATAATGCTGGATATACATACGACCTCTGCTAGCACTAACCCTCTGTTTTTACGATCATCCGCGTATACGGCCAACTCTTTTCACAAATTCTTCGCCTTATTGCTTATTTTAATAGACATTCTGTTGGAGTATTTTAATTTTACTTCATCTTTTATAAGATTCGCATAACTTAAAATTTCTAGCTTCTCTTCCAGTTTATTGAGATTTTAAATTACAAATTATAATAGGATAATTTTATAAGGTAATGAGTAACTTATCATTAGTCTATAAAGGACACTGATCCCAACATCGTTCAAACCGAAACGCAAAGTTTGAAGTAGTTATAGTAACATCGCAAAGTTAACAGGTATTACGATGGTCCAGGCGTTCAAAGGTTTTACTAAGAGTAACTGCTTGTTCACTTTGCATAAACTTGTCAGCAAATGATTCTCAATACCTATTAGCCGATATTCATTATTTGTTCAAACTTCAAGCAATGCTATATATTGATACTATGGCTTAAATTCGCATTTAAATAGCTGGAAGACAAATGGACTCTTAATGTAACAGTATATGGTCACACCAATGGATTAATGGTAAAATGAAATGGCAACAAAGATTTTACGGTTGATTGTAGAAGGAGCATGGTAGATAGTAAATTGTACCTTTACCAAAATGCCCAACTGTCGATGGTACAAACTTTCAATAAACAAATAATTAAAACACTGTGGTTATGGTACCTACATATATCATTGGTTACTTAAATAGTTTTAAACAAAAATAACGTTTTATTGTTATGAAATAAGTATTACATCCTATGAACGTCTTTAATTTCACAATGATGTTTAAAACTTGTTTCAGATTCTATCCCACTCGATGAGGACAATAGCCTTCGTTTGAATGTTAATTGACTAACTTTAGTCAATTCGTTCAAAGATTTATTTCCAACAATGGTGGTTAGTCTAACAAGGATTTGTATTTATAATTAAGTATTTTAACTGTAATATAATTTTAAACAGTTCCTTAAAACAGTTAAAAACTTTACCTGTATTAATTGATTGGTTATTTATAATGCACTTAAATATTTTAAGTTAGGATCTCTAGTGGTTTTGGGTTTGGGAAGCCTTTATCTGCTATTGTGATGTTAGGAGGCAATAGAACATAATTCCCAAAGGTCACTTCAAAGTTTGTGGTCATCTATATCCATCACCACCCAATAGACACTCCCAGGCCCGGCGAATGTTATGATATCGCTAGAGCAAAGGATACGACGAATCTTCTTGGTACGGTATGACTACAATGGAAAATTGTATACGTAATGACGTATAATGAATAAATTCTGAACAAGATGAATATACCGCTGACGTCGAATTGGAATTAAATAATTCGAATTCGAATATTGGCGCATTTTAGAGTAATGCAAAATTAGAAGTCAGACGAAACAACTTTAAGATCTGGCCAATTCACCTAGATTCGAAAAGGAAAACATCTTTGTCGATTCAAAAACGAAATCTCGTCAATAAAATTTACGCTTACAATATCGTGGAAACAAAAAGTGTTTAGACAATCTGTCTCGCGCCTTGTACTTTAGTTGAACAAGAGACATTGTTATATAAGTTTATGCGTCAACCTTTGAGATATCTAAGTAATCAACTGGTTTAACACTGGCAAAAACAAGTAAACTGTACGAGCTTCTCTAAATATTAATTCTTAATTTGACTGAAATCCTCTAAAGAAGTATATGCTTCTATCAGCTGTTATTCAAAACGAAGTAGGTTCCGATCGGTTTCAGTTGTAGTTGTGACATCGATTCGAAGCTTTAAACCCCATTATTGTCACAAATGGTTTATTGTCCTCATTAACATGTCGAGGATAACAAAACGTGACAACAATAATCTTAATGGATGACGGGGACATATGTACATAATATGTCTTTAGTCGTTCTCGAAAAAGTCACTACAGCCTTCGAACAAATTAAAAGTAATAAAATGGCGTATGTGCATGGAGATATTGCTGAACTACTAAAAACATAAGAAAATCCGTATTTTGGCAACGGCTATGGGCCATTAGTAAATGACGGAGTACCGTCTTCCTGTCTGCGTTGCGTCAAACACTCACAACATTAGCAAAAAGCTTAAACTACTTCAGCTAGAGCAACATGAAATTTGGACAGTGAATTTTGAATCAAGCACTTTGAAAACTGATATAATTAGCTTTTTGGTTGGAAAAAAAAAAATACGTGTTTTTTTTTGGTTGGAAATAAATAAATACGTGTTTTAATTTTTTTCAGAAAATCAACTCCTAAGGGGTGAAATGAGGGAAGAAAGGTTGTATGAAAAACATTTATTTTTGAAATAGGCACAATACAAATTAGTAACTATGAAGCGTTTCGGATAAAGTGAAAGTTAAGGGCTCTATATATATATATGTATATACGGTGATGTTATGTGTATAAGATTTTTCAAAACTCACCCTTCAAGGAGTTCTTACGGTACATGTAATTTTGCCTGGGATATTAGTTATCTTTCTCATAACTAAGGTAACTATTATTGCAAAAAAAAAAACACACCTTACCCAAAAACACATTTTGACTTCCGTTCGGGCAAAGCCGTGAGTAACAGCTAGTGTACAATAAATTACTTTGAGAAACAAGATAATGAACCATCAAATATTTTCGCCGATAAAGTGATTCAATAAATCATTACGCTAAAAGTAGTTAAATCAAGTAATATCTTAGTGGATGGATGATTTATATTGGCTTTAAACCACTCACATTTACGACTACATCAATTGTAAGTAATCGCCACTCTCTTTAATGTACACTCAAACAATTGTAGATAACGTTAAATAAACCTTTTCTCCGTTACGCTTTGCGCATCTGACTTTTAATATGCTACATCTGACCAACACGTATACGGCCTGCTGGACTATTAAAGAACACCTCAGGAAACGCATAGAAGCTTTTGAAATATGAACCTACAGACACATATTGATGATATCCTGGACTCACAGTGACCAATGGTGAAGACGTGTGACATTCTGGAGTGACATGCAAGCCTTTGCCAACAATCAGACAGAAAAAAGTTACATATCTGGGCCATGTTTCATCTTATAATGATGGGAAAAGTTGCGGAGAAATGGAAACCCGATCGCAAGAAAATATTATTGTTACGGAACATTAGGAAGCGGACGGGAATAGCGGACGCCACAGAACTGTACTGCCTCGTAAGAGATAACAGTGAGTTTCTTAACCTTTGGAGAGGCACTATTAAACAAATTGATTATGAAGCTTTAAAGCAAAATCTAAATCATATATCAGCTGGTGTCGTTACACCGCAGCCGCTAAGAGATGACGCAGGTGTGTCCAGGTGGAATAAGAACTTTCGAGACTTGGATTGGCTATCAACCCCTACGGGTAGTCTAGGTCTTGTACTAAGATCCAGTGGCGACATGAAAGCTTCACGTCCTTTTATATACGAGTTAATCTATTCATGCAATTTACTATTGATGTAAAGTGCAATAATTAATATCCGTTACAAATGTATAATATAAGCTTAAAGTCGTAAGGGTTGAAGAAATTTAATAAAATAGTCGTGCTTATTACTTTACGAAATCGCTTCCAGCATACTTAGAAATGGACATTGAATGGGAAATATAGCCCATTATAGCGTGTATATAATAATATAGAATAATAGTATATAATATGTATACAAAATATATAGTTATAAACATGCACAGATATATATAAATAAATAAATATGTATACAAATAATAGTTATATATGGAATAAATTCGAAACTTAGGTTTGAGAGAAATAGTACTCCTTTACTATTCTGTTAAATAATTGCATTGAAGCTGATAGGCGGATGTAAGGACTCCTACACTCAATAATCTTCTTACCAGTACCCTGCCAATGCCTATGAATATTTAGACTTAAAAAAATATTGAATATTGACTCCGGCGTTTAGCTAAATAGAAGAAAATTTATTGTTAGAAAGTAAACCAATGATAAACAAGCTCTCAATAATCCTACATTACCTCAATTTTATTACTTATTTTTTAGAATATGAATCCTACATTTATTAATTCATACAAAAAATTTAAAAAACTACTGCATTAATAATATCTATAGAGCTCGACATATCTTTAACAAACTTCAAAGGAGGAGAAAGTTCTCAATTGATTTGGGAAATTTCTTTGTTTATTAAGAGAGTTTACCTCCCGTTTGGTTCCACGGTCTCAAAAATTATCACGACTATTCACTTATTCTATAAACAGGAGTTGAAATGCACCTTATTAAAATTTAACTGTTTTTTTTTTTAAAGTATTGTACTTGTAACGTTTGTACATGTAGCAATTTTATGCCGTCACCCAGAAAAACAATTATAGGATATAATTATACCTAACAGTTTGATGTAAAGAGATTTTCATTCAAAGACTCCACGATAACATTTGAGAAGGTAAACAGTTTTAATTGCTTCAGCAATCAATATGGCTTAGATGGAACTGTGCATCTTCATGTTTTTTATAGATTATTACAACTGTTTTATTGAAATCGTATGTGCCTAATGATATATTCATTAAATGAAGTTTAAGTTTATAAAAGTTAAATAACTTAGAATATATAGAATTGTTTACTAAAAATACAGTGGAAATGGGTGTAGAATTATTATTATTTTAGTATCTATTCAATATAATAACATAAGAAGTAGTACTGTATGATTAATATTATAGTCATTAGGTATTATAAGAGGAAAAAAAATTCAAAATACATATAAAAAGTATACGTTTTAAGTAATAAACACAGTATTTTGTACATAAAGCTTAGTCTGTTCTTTTACTGTGTTTAGACAATTTTGTCGAATAAACTTCATATCCAAAACATAAACTTCTTGAATAAGACAAATACTCGGATTTCGTGATGTAGCATTTGAATGAAAGTACTCAGACTAACGTGCCAAAGTTAGTGCAACTGTATGTTATGAATCAACTTATACTCAGTTAAAGTAAGTTTGTACGAAGGTTTATAGATGCAATGTACTGATTTAATAGTTTATATGAGTTTAAACCATTAAAATTTATGTAATGTCTATATTTGTTTTATAGAAATTATAGTGTAAATAATTCGTAAGGGTAAAATCTTAGTCATAAAAAAGTTTTTGTTGCAGCTTTTGAACGCTTTTATAAAATGAACTTATTAAACTTAATTTGGAATATCTGTATTGACATTCGAATCGGTGTTTTACCTTTACCATCATGTTCTTTTTTTCTTTCTGATTTTCCCAATAGATATAGTGTGTAAATTTATGAAGTTTTTGTTTAACTTGGCAAAATTTTCATAATAATTGTCGAGTAAATCGGAAATACCTTATAAAAATAAGTTATAGCTGTATTTGTTCAGGTACTGTTTGTAAAGCGAAAAGATTCAAATTACTAATAGTAATAAAAATTTGGCAAAAAATGGTCTTCCCACATGATAGAAAATCAATACACTGCTTCTCAACACAAACACCAGAAGAATTTCTTATCATCTACACTACTATTAACTCAAATATTAAACAAAGCTTACAAAAATGTTACCTCCAGGTAGCCTGACTTTTGCAAATCAATACACAAACAACTTTCGTTGTTAAAAGAAATGTACTTAGTATGTGCACTAGGTGAAACAAAAAAAAATCAACATACTTTTACTAATGATAAAAATGTCTAAATTTTGATCGACTTTTCTACTCACTTACAAGAGTTCTAAATGCCTGTGATGTTTTTAATTTTCTTTAAGTAATTAATTATTATATTGTACTAATTGTTTTACTTAAGCATAGCTGATTGTTAAACAACCAATTGAATGCATATCATATGCTTCGAGTACATTCAAATTAGATTAACACAAGATACTATTAGGTATACCTACATTCCGCATGATGGTGATGGTTCATGATTAAATCATAAAGCCAATCTGCTTAGAATCGGCTACTGGCAAATATTGGTTTCTGCATGTAATTGTTATTCAATTGTAAATTAGTTTGAGTTAGATTGATTAATTCACGAAGATAAAAACATTTTACTGACTCAAAAGTTATAACAAATGAAATAAAATGTTAAACTATGAAGGTTGGAGGTTTTAAATTAAAAATACTTTTCTTACTTTGTTGATACACCTTTACACGAATTAACATCATACTGATGCAGTAACAATTAAAATTCATCTATGTACTTACATCCCAGTAAAATATATGGTATAAATGGAACAGCCTAATGAAATACATATGTATTGTCATGACTCATGAGTCTCCACTCCAGTAACATTCGTGAAACAACTAAATTGAGAACTTCAACTGCGTGTGAACCTTGAATGAATACATACATTTATAAACACGAATATATAATACAAATTCAAGATGTGCACATTTCTAGATAATTATTTGACGAATTTAACACGATTTTGACTGCGTTAGAGGTAACTCGATTTTCGACACCTTTGCTCGGCTGAGCACTGAGTGCCTATTAAATGAATTTATTGTTAGTTATTATTCATATATCTACGTTGAAATTCAGTGGCATATGTTATTGATATCTACAATATTATACATCAAGAGTGTGGAGTAATTTAAAACGTGTAATGTATTTTTAGTCGAGCGTAACATATAAATGTTTTCTTAATTAATTCCATCATCATAACTATTCTTCTTAGGTATGTATATAATAAAATTATTGAAGTAATAAGAGTAGATACCACGAGTATATATAACTAGAATGAAGTAAGTAATGATAACAGTGTACCGAGGACGAATCTGTGCTTGGAATATTATTTTTCAATATTAAGTTAGGCTTTGTTATCAGTGTCTTTAAAACCTACAGAACACTCATAGCCTGGCAACGCTGCGGCTCTGCTCGATGATTTACAGATTGGTTTCGTCTATATCTGGGTTACTATTGAGCCTCTATTCACGCCTATGCATCGAGTCCAAGGCGTAGATGAGATTTGGCAATATCAACCCAAATGTGAAAACAGTACAGTGGTTGAACCTGAGCTCTGTACAGTGTTAAAAGCTGATTTGGTGTTTAGTACCGCTACACCTATTAGCAAGGAGCTCAACTTTCCTTAGAAATGGTTTAGCCATGAACTCGGTGAAGCGACCAAACTTGAGGTTCAAACTAACTTCACCTCCCGACAGTTATAGACGGTTAGTGCATTCTAAGGATACATTCTAAAAGTAGAAGCCAAGGTGAATGGGCTCCTTTTGGCGATGAACAGACACGTCTTTGTTTTGTGGCATTGAATCTCACAAGATTGGCATCGCCCCATTGGGACACAGCCCGAAGTGTGAGATTCATACATTTCATATGGCCTCTCTTTATATGGACTGTATTTCGTCCTTACTAGCGCAAGAATTTGGAAAGTATGTATTTCTCCACTACTATTCTATCATCCGCATACCCATAGTTACCGGACTTGAGCAGATCTTATCAATGCAGCAGAAATAGAGCAGCAGCAGCAACTGATTACGACAAACAACCATCGACGACAATTCGGGAGAAACCCTTCGCTCGAAAGCTTTGCTAAGTGTAGTTTAAATTCATTTTACCAAGCTCGATAAGGCTCTAGGAAATACTATAAGCTTTTATTTTCTCTGCTATATTATGGGTTATTATCTAGGAGTATTTTTTATCCCAGAAAATAGATCCGTTTCCGCGGTATAGAAAAAAAAAATTATTTGAGACATTCCATGAAGAGAGTAAATAATATTTTGAATGCCTGGCTGCAGCTATTATAATGCTTTGGTAAAACAATGCGAGTGCTATTTCTAAACGTAAGGTGTAAGTTTTCTGAAGCGAAAAAGAGGCGGGTTACTGGTACATTTTAATAAAGCAGTGGTAATCTAATTTAGTTTGTATGTCGTCTTTTGCAATTCTGCACGCACGTCAAATTTTTGAAATTATGAGTGTATTACAAATTAATTATCTTGTGATGCCGGATAGAAAAACATCGCGAGGAAACCTATGAACGTGAGAATTCTCCATAATGATTACAATGGAGTATGAAGTCTGCCAATCTGCACTTCGTTTGAGCAGTTCCTTCACGATATTTTATCTCAGTGGAGTTCAAAATAGATTATGCCCTTCTCATGTACGGTTGAGTAACTTAAAAAAAGAATCAACAACTTCTTTAATATCTGAAATTACCTTAAAGTTTCGTGTTTTATTTAAAAGGGGATGTTAATATTCGAAATTGAATTAACCGTATCTATGTAGTTATAACAGTTTAAAAAATAGAAAATAGCTATTCGACTAGACAAAAAATGTTAATTTCTGTGATAAGTTTAAAAAAAGTCTTAATGTTTAATAAATATTAAATTTTATTTAAAAGCGTACTGATTAAGAGTTTCAGATGACACCAGATATAAATCTATCTTTTATTAGTAATTCTGTTTGTTTCCATTATTTTAATACCCGAGGGGTTAAAGATGATATCTAATAATATACAAAATTGATATATGACGAGGTTTTATTACTTATTATTATTGAACTCCTCATCAAGGTCTCATGAGGTCCAGTAACAGTGGTAAGGTAATTAAGTATTTTATGGCGACGAAGCGTGACATGAACAGTTTAAAAAAACTAAACTAATAGAATGTAATTCGAAATTTAAAAGGTTTTATGAAACTGTAAATTTATAATAAAATTACATCATTCAATTATACTTCTTACTTTGCTACAAATATTCCAGCAATATATTTATATCTAAAACGTAAACATCTGTTTTTGTTTTCTAAAATATGTTTCCTTTGCGGCTTATGTGTTGCGTGTAGTAGGAGCAACGTACGTACAAGTTGGGTCATCTAAAATTAATGGGGTAGGTGTACGCTAGGCATGCCAACGCGCCTGTATCTTGCCTCCGGGCAATAAACTAAGTGGCGCTTGTCAAAAACCTTTACGATGCATATATGTACGCGTATGTTAAAATTTTATTTAGGCGCGAGTGTTTGCAAGCTGATTTTCCGTTGAATAAATAATGTCCTTAAAAGAAATAAAATGTAAGAAATGTGAAAAAAATGCTTCAATATCTACACATTACACTTTGTATGAGTATCGAAGCATTTTTTCAATTCGGTTTCGTTATACATACTTAAAGTTACACGTTAAAAAAACGTAATTTAAAATGATTCAACGAACCTATAAGCTGCAGCGAAAATCCTTAACATGTCAAAGTTTTGGAGTTCATCAGTACACTACTAAATTAAATTGAATGTGATTTTTAATCAAAACTCATACACAAATAGGCAAGGACAAATCAGCAGCCTTACTCCCGACGCTTTCGAGTTTAAATCAATCCATTTGATTTCGCTCATATGTCAATTTCGTACTCTTGAATGTCTACGCTAGCGCACGATCGAACGGTGGTTCAAAGTGGAACTAAAAATCGTTAGGATCGAATAAAGATCGGAAAAAGCGGACTGCCCACACTTCCTGACAGTCGTCAATCGAGTAGCAGGATCGAAATCAAACGTCAAAACTCACGGTAACAAAAAAGGTTCTTTGTTTGCTTCGAGTTTTGCATTTTCTTTAATTTTATTTGGGTGTTTCTAAAGTATGACTCGCCTTACATCATTAGGATCATCATTAATTAATATTATCATTATCATCATTAATATTTAGGAGGAAGCGCATCGTATAGACCATCGAGAAAGGACAAACTTTCTTAGAATACGTCGATATAACTCTCGGGCACTTGCAATGGATAGTGAAGAATTCCAGAGGAATTATTATTTGTCGAAGGATATAAGTGAATATTTTAATATAATCCGCGACGTCGCGGAGTTGAGTTCCGAAATAATGCGTCGTTACGCTACATAATAGTTTAATAAATAATTAGTTTATCTGAAAAACATATGAAAAAACATACACACCAACGCGCTTTTAAATTTTGACAACAAATATGTTGTCAAAATAATATGATACATTTATGATCACAGATTAGTTAACAGTAGTTGTCACGATACAGATTAATTAAAGAGATTTTAATTACTTTTATCAAACGAAAACACAATTTATAATCATTTCTCTATCAAAATTTACATAAACAAACAGTAAGTACAAGGTTTTTTAAAAGAAAGCTATTAAATTTAGCATTTTTTAAATATTTATATGTGAAATATGCATGTACTTCTCGCACTTGACTGTGACGTCACACGGACGGATACACTTAACGACGCTGATAACGTTCGATCGTAAGTCGGTCTTGATATTCTATTAGATTCGGTTCGGGAGTACGAAATTTAGATCGAGTTCGAATCAGATTCGAGTTCGAATCAAGAACATAAACAAAACCAAAACGTTTTCGGGAGTAAGGCCCCAGTTCAGTACTACTTATCCTCTGTTTGTTTATAGACATCTTTTTTTCCTATATGGTAGCTACTGAAGAGTTTTAGTGTTATAAAAAAAAAATGTGAAACCATTTTTTTAATGTAAATAACCGACAAACGAGCAGACGAGCCATCTGATGATAAGTGGTCACCGTCGCCCATAGCCATTAGTAATATAATAGTCATCACTGATGAGTTTTTTTAGACTTTGATCACTTTGCGAACACTTGTTTAAATACATAGACACTGCATGAAAGAATTATGTACATGTTACAAATTAATTATGCCCTATTTCAATTAAGAAAATCAGCGTGAGCAAACCTGTCATGATCTGTATAATGTTCTCAATGGTATATAAAGTTTCTCTGTGTGCTCTTGGCCAAAGTCTTAGCCTTTATCCCTCTCAGTTTAAGAGAAACCCGAACCTAACAATGTATCAGTTTCAGGCCCTACAACACTTTTCTTAGATTTAGTTTATTTCTTTGTGTTTAGAAACACAATTATCAGAAAATTAAAATATATATACATCCTCCATAAGGCCGTTTCCAGTGGTGTGAGTTGCTTAGGTAGGATACAATTTGTTTGTACATTAAGGGGAGAGCGCACAAGTACAATATTACAGACGTACTAAATGTACTCTTATTTGGATTGCACATAGACCCAAATGGTTCCACTGTTTTAGTAATTGACACCGCGTATGAGTAACAGTTATGGTTATTATACCTGGGTGTTGAATTTTGAATGAATTAACATTATGTAATATAGTATCGTTTTTGTGTAAAGCTCTCAATACCCTATGCTTATGTCAGTCGGGGATTTTGTTGAATGTGCCTTCTTCTAGCTCCTCTACTGCGAAGCAAAGTCGTGAAAGTTTTTTTAATCGATGATCTCTGTACTAACCTAGTATAATTCCAACGATTCTCTGACATAGCGGTGGCGATTTTAGCTGCCACCCGCCTATTAAAAATTAACTATGAAATATTTTTAGTTTATTTCGGCTGCAATACGTAGGAGTCTTAACATATGGTTATTCTCAAACCTTTTGGACTTTATCACATCGGCTATGTATTTGATGTTGTAGATATCCTTGGATGATGGTGATCACTTACCATTTGTATTGTTCTTTTGTCAGTTGTTACCATAAAAGTTACAAATTATGTTTATTTTAATGTAAAAACAAAAATATGGACGCTTTCGTGCTTCGATGTTGGATTTCTGAATGTTCAATAGCAGTTGCTACATTATCGAAAAGAATGCTAAACATAACAACATTTGAAACAGAATTCGCACAATAATATTCGATACAAAGATTCCTATATTAATTCTCATTGGTCTAATGTAATACGCGAACGCTCCGGGTCATTTAGGAAAAGACATGTGCTATAAAATACTGTATTGGGTTGTACTCGTTAGTCATTATTTGTGATGTAATGTTTATCATGTAATAATTAATTAATTGTTAATTATATTGTTATAATCATTATATATAATTATATAAAGAATTCCTAGTGCGGTCGTACTTTGGCCAGACATGACGGAAGAATACTTTTAGATTTTTCCGATATAGCTTTCCCAGAGCCGTCTGCAGAGACAGCTCGCTGGCGGTAGTCATTGTTAGTATTTTTAAACGCTTACACATTCACAACCTTATAATATATTCTTTGTGTTGTTTGGTCTGGAGGTCCACAAATAATTATGTCATCACAAACTCCTATGACGTAGACGAACGTCTGGTATTCTAATAAAGTTAAATTATGTTTGATCACAGAACCGAAAACTGACATTAACGATGAAACACGTCGACTAAATTTCAACCTCCGTATTAATATTTATTTTAAAAGGCAAATATTAATATGTTCAGAGTTGTGTTCAAAGACGCATGAAAATTCTCGCTTAAGCTTTCAAATATAAACGACTTTCTCTTTATTTCATTCCGAAATGAATGTAATTAGGATAAGAGTCTTGTGTTAGGATATTATGCAACTATTCCACAAACACTGACGGATAAACTTTTAGGGTAAGTACAATCGAATGATTGATTGATTCGTAAAGAAATCAAACGCCTAAATAAACATAAATCGTGTTTATAATTGTATGATTTTAAACTAATGTCATCGCGAAATTTATACATTTTATGTAATGGGTACTCACGATTTCTGGGTCGAAATATTGGCAAAAAATAGACCGTATCGTAAGTACCCGTTACATAATAAAAAATCATAATTGTAATAAGAGGACACCTGTAGACAATGTATTCAGATTTAATCCATGAACAACGATCGCGATGTCGTTTTATAATAAACTAGTAATCCGTCTTCGCATCGCTTTGGGAAATATGTATTCTACGTATACAAACAATAATCGCATCCAAAACTGTTTCATTTTCATTGATTGTTTAAAAGTGTTTGCCTGTTTCAAGGCTTCCCTCAGTAATCCCTTTTTCATTCATGTTGTTATATTTCAGAGTATTGTTATCAGATATAGACAATAACTATCCGACTGCTACATCAGAGACGAAATTGATATTTAAATTTCCTATTAAATAGTCAGTTACCCTGAGAGAGTAATTGACTGTAATAGATTAGATTAATTCAATAGAAAATGTAATAACTTGAATTAATAACAACGTTCAAAATTTTGTATGCGTACTATTTAGGTATTTCTCAATATTTGTTTGGTGTGAAATTGATTATGCAATATATGTTTATTAATTTTGCTACCACATTCATTTTTTTTTTCAATTTTTTTAAAACTAGTCAAAAGCGACCTAAAAAAACCTACAAAAAAGCGATCTAAAAAAATTTCCACAAAAAAAAGAAAAAGTGGTGCAAAGATTTTTCTCCACGTAGTAATATATAGATTGTAGTATTGTTGCTTAGATTATAGGAATAGTTTGTTATCAAAAATAGACTTGGAAAAGATTTTAAATAAGCAAGTCAAAAGGAAAATCCAAGCAAATCACTTGTGCGAGTGTATTTTTTTAATTTAGATAATTAGATTTAAGAAAGACTAAAAAATCTTAGGTGAAGATTTAAATTTATTAGAATACTAGGCGGTAGTATATTGTACGATAGGGCTCGAGAAGATTTGCTCCCTATTTCTGGCTATTTCGCTGAACATTCTATCTTAGTAGGTGGAGGTTGTTGTATGTTTATATATATTTTTTTATGTACATATGTACAACCATAACTTCTTCGTTTATGAATCGGTTTTTATGTTTTGCTTTTGCATATGGCTAATTATATAACAGTAGTAATATAACATCCCCCTATAAATTTAGTGAGGAACTGATGATCAAAGAAATATAGCAAATAATTGAGTCGTATTCAAAAATATTAGCTGTACTCATAGAAACGTTGCAAAACCAATCCATAATGAATTATAGCAGGGTCTGACGATACGTCTTGGAGACCAAAAATACAACTCCTTAACTAATAAGTATAATCCATCCATGTTTTGAACTGTGTACTTTTGAAACCGGTTTTAAAAAGCCAGTGCATCATTGAGGTTTTTGAGTCTAGGACTCTTGATGCTGATCTCATGATGAAAGCAATAGCACTCATTAATGACTAGGACGTAAAGGATACCATTAACATTAGTCGATAATGCTTTTAAAAGAAATTAAACAGACATCAAAAAGAAAAACTATGAAATGGTATTAAAAGTGAAAATTTATCGAAAAGAAATATGCGCCACATTGAAATGCTTAAAGTCGATGCTGAAACACAAAAATAGTTAATTTATTTAAAATCCTTAATTAATAATCGAATGTAGTATTAATAATCAGTTAACAAGTTAAATCCGACAACTTAAAAATCACGTTTTAAAAATATGAAATAAGAAAATATTCTCATCTGAATGTACAAGTTATTCAAAATGTATCGTCTATTAAATAAACAAAATAATATAAATAACGATATAAATATATATATTTTTTAATTTGATAATTAAGTTCTTTCATTAAAACATTTTTTTTTCATGTCTTTATGACTTCTAGAGACCGTAATATTTGTCAAATTGTAATAAGTAGTTTTGAAATTAGGAGAGAATAGATGAACATACAAACACATTCATACCCACATACATACCGGTCAAAATCCTAACCCACCTTTTGTTTCACCATAGTCGGGTAAGGAGTATGATGTGGCGGAATTGACTTACCGTATCTACCAATTATTTATGAAACTATTATTTAGTAGTTTTTTTTAAGTCGGTTTAATTTTTTTTAAAGCTTTTTATTTGCGACTGTGGAACGAATTGTCTTTACCAGTGTTTCCAAGGTGCTACTACTACATGTGGTCAAAAAGTAGGTAGGTGACCGGTCAGTTAGTTTGCCTGCTCGATGTTAAGAAACGTGGTCTTATAACGCTACTCATCGTGGTCACAACTCATCCTGCCCCACTGCATGGATATCTTATCAAAACTACTTGGAATTTAATTCCTTTCTCATTGGTAGATTTTATTCGTTTTAAGTTTCACAGCGCATTCCTTCATCAAATCAACTCATTTCTAATATGCACATAACTTTTGCTAAAACCAGAGAAGCATGAAACGAATGCTGGTAACTTGAGTACACGCTACGAAGTTCTTACCTTTTGAAGTATCTACTTGATGCAAATATTACTATTGGAATAATGCACAGCTTAACAGAAGATGTACAAGGCTGGCTTCAATATTTTTTTACATATGTATCGCCATTGTTCCAAATCCCAAGTAAGTTTAACCTTTAATCCGATAAACATGTAAAGCTCACATCCCTTTCAAATTTAAATAGGTCGTCCTTAATGTCAAGAACACAAAATACGTCGTGAAACCCTCATGTCCTGCAAGTCAATCCGCTTCCTAACCATTTTCTAACAGTATTACGTCTACATACATGAGCCTCAGCGATAAAGTTGCCATGTACACTGAATTGTAATAAAAAATTACGTTTTTATGGTTTTATATTGCCTTCTGTCTTTCCGTACATCCGAAATAACCATTACTTAATTCTTAAACTTATATCTTTAAACTTTTATGGGCTATTTTATACCTTTTACTATTTAAGCTAACTTTTACTTTGCAGTGACTGGTTACTGTTATAAGTCGGATATGTTTGGATGTGAGATATATATATATATATATATATATATATAAGATATATACATTTTGTCTCTTTTTTATGGTAGTGTAACCGCAGCTTAACCAGTCTAAACTACTTTATAAATCTGTAGTGTCTCTCTGTCTGTACATTGCATTTTTTGTCAAATTGCAGGACCGACATTCCGTTTATGACTCATTGTCCACTTTGAAGATTTTTGTCTGTCTGTCTATCTATCAGTATGTCCCGTTATAACGCAAGAACAGCTTGACCGATCTTAATGAAAATTGGTATGTAGTGAAAACAAGTAATTGTGCAGATGATAGGCTATATAAAATATCAGTAAACCTAAAGATGCCTAATCAAGACAAAAAGCATAAAATGTTGAAAATTCATGTCTATATAATTAATTGTTATATTCAAACAAAATCGGAGGGGGCACTAGATTTTATATACAATTTTGAGTTGGGACAAGTTATTTCATGTGCTTAATGCACTATAGAAATTTTAATTTTTTCCATTGATTATATTTATTACCAATTTGACGATTTAATGACTTCTATAAGAATATTTACATAAATATAAGCTGCTGCACAGAAATTTGGAATACCAGAATAGTATTTTACTTAATATTAAACTTCAGTCGAACTGCAGTAGTAACTACGTACTAAATACGTCGTAGTTATTACACTGAAAGTGAAAAGTGAATTCGAAATGTCTTCTTGAAGAGCTACAATTTACTGGTGACGATATTGCACTACACGGCATTAAATGGGTAAGTTTAAAGCTTGTTTTGATGTGCGGAGACAATTTAATATGAGTAGCTACGTACTTCATGCCATCCTATATCTCTGACAAACCTTCGCCGCACACCGCAGCGCACTCATTCAATAATCTGATTCAATTTACAGTGAAGGTTCTGTTTCATGGTATCTGACATCTTATTTAATATTTTGTTACTGTTTTTGCCGGATTTGTGGCGCGTGTGTTATTAAATTACAATTTATGACATTAGCACCTATCTTTACAATGGCTTTGTTCGCATTTATGCAAATGGCATGCCTATATTGTGGTGTAAATTATTAATTATGTTCTAGCAATACCCGGCAATGAAAAAAGGAGGAGGTTTTAAATCCGTTTGAATTTTTTTGTGTTTGTTACCTCAGAATTCTGGAATTCTGGAATTCTCAATGTGGAAATTGCCATATTTTTTTTGAAAGAGATTTCCTATTTGATCGCATTTAAATTTGAAGAGTAAAAACATCATCCCTAACGGTGAAAAATAGAACACGAAATTTCTTCATCTTACGGGAATGGGTTCGAATTTTATTTATAATATCGGTAGAAAGCCGAAATCAGTTATTTTTGTTAAAATATTTATTTGTGTCTTTCGTATCGAATTTCAAAATAAGTATTTGCGTTTCAACCATATGGAGAAATCATAAATGATTATTCGAGCATTGTGGTCTTAAACGCTTTTATTTGAATGATCCGTTTATTTATTCATCACTTACTTGTACAAGTTTTTCGAAGGAATTTTCAAATTATGTGTTTTTTTTTCAAATACAGTACGATATCCGAGTGATGGCAGCACCGCCGCAATGACGTCGATACTCGGCTAACATCGTGCTACAACAGAGCCTAGCTAGTGGAGTGACGCCGGATGGAGCCACAGTTTACATTCTGCGGTCGAAGAGATCGGTTCCTCCGCACTAGGAACTGTTACTTGTTTCGTTAACCCCGAGTGAAGTGTTTGTTGACAATTAATTAAAAGTGTTAAACGATTATACGCCCACGCTATGTTCGACAATGCTGCTAAAACTACTGGCATTTGCCGACATTCATATTATGTTTCATTAGAATGTCAGCAACATATACATCTATATATATAATAAAATTGTAACTGATCGTTTTCTCTACATGAGGAATATATATGAAAAATTATTATTAACGCATTAGAATACCTAACAATATAACATCACTTCTTATTTAAAAGTCGTTTCATTGCAATCCGTCCATAAATAAAAATAATATCAAATCACTATATTTCTAATTCATAGAACGTAAAAAACCCAGTCCTAAAACAATGCAGGTGCTATTTCTAAGCGTTAGGCATAGCTCTTCTGAAGTGAAGCGAGGGCAGTCTGCTAGTATTCATTAAAAATGTAAGTAAACTAAATATATTTGAGATAATATGCTGATCTAATCTGAAGGGTTAACGAACTATTTCTACTTATAATGAACTTAAAGAAACTGTAAGAATAATTTATTTAATAATTGCCATAATGTTGCACTTCGGTACCGGTTGATGGAAATCGTATTCATAACGTGTATCAGTTAAATAACTATTATTTTAATGTTTTTGGTTGGTACCATACCTGATATTTAAACCAAATTTCAACGTTTTGTGTTAAAATCAAATGGACAGCCACACTGACACCCGCATGATTCAATAAAGTAATTTTTTTCATTACATTGGAAATTTTATTATTCGGAATCATTTATCGATTCATGATCGAATACACATCATTCAGAGAGTGGTAAAGAGTCCTGTCATCGTTATTAAAAGATGATATAACAAATAGATAAATTTATACATTCAATAGAATGTAAGAAGAAAATATTTTTGAATGTACTTTGAGTGTACTTTGCTGGAAATAAGCCCAATTAGTCGGATTATTATATACACTTCAGAACATGAAAATACACGTAATTAGGGATTCAGAGGTTCGGGTTGTTTTGCGTGGGTATTATGTTTATATCATTAAGTCGTTGTCGGTTAAGAGAACTGAGATAAAATTTGTTGTGACTACCTCACGTTCTTATTTTATTTTACTGAAATTCACGGTTTGAGACTTCAATATAATGACAATAATTGTCATAGCATAAGACTTTATATAATACCTACTACAGAAATGTGGAAAATAATAAACATTTCATTTCCATTAACCAAATTTTTGTACCAACTACTATTAGTACCTCCTACTACTACCGAACAACCAAATATAATACTTAAAAAAATTAAGTTACATCAGTTACATCATGCCTAAAAATTTAGTATCTCTATGCAGCCGCTTTTACATTAAAAGTGCTTTTTGACAAGTGAGCATTTGAGCCACCCGATGGCAAGTGGCCACCGCCACCAGTGGACGTCAGTAACCATAACATGAATGATATTACTAACACATTTCCCAAAACGAAGCGCTTTCGTAACTGTCTCTCCGATACGACAAGCGAAACATTATAAAAGCTTTACGGTTGATACCAGAACGATGGTTCCAACTAGTGGAATAGATAACGCCTGTGCACGAGTGATTTAACTTTCAAAGGCCAGTGACTTCCAACAGGAGGGAGGGACCATACGCAATAGCCTAATATTCGATAGGATGTACCACAAGCAGAGGAGGTTGAAAACACAAAAAGATAATTGGAACCAATTCAATTTGAACATTCAATTTTTTTTCAGTTTTTCTTCGTTCTTTATTCTTTTTATCCTGTTGATGTATAGGAAGCTAAGATGGAGGCGATACATTATCTATCTATACATATAATAATATTCTAACTGATCGTATTTTGTACATGAACGATATATGAGAAAAAACATTATTAGGGGCCTTTATTAACGCAATAGAACACAAAACAATAGTTGTTAGAATTTTTGTCTGTTTGTCTGTGCGTTTGTTCCCGCTAATATCAGAAACGGCCTAACCGATTTTGTTGTAGTTTTAACTTATATATTGCAGTAAGCATCATTTAATACTTAAAGTTTGTTGTATTACAATGCATCCATAAATAAAAAAGTTATAAATTAATTTCAAATAATGCGGGTACTATTTCTTAGCGTATGGCGTAGTTTTCTCGAAGCGAAGCGAGGGCAGTTTGTTAGTTAAGAAGATAAATTATTTGTAAAAATCAATAAAATTCCAAATTCCTTCATTTTATTAATTATATGTTTGGTGTTTTTTGTTGATGTGTAAAACTGAAATGATTTTAAAGATAGGATATATTATTTTTGAGTATACAACAAAAAAGAAACGTTTGTCGAGTAAATATTGGTGGAAGCCATACTTAAGTAAGGTCTACAAATTTTCTCCGGTATTCGAAGCTGCGTTGAAAATTGCCGACGCATTCAGAATGCTTATTCCACGATCTTTTAAAAAGGCTTTCTCAGCGTCTCAATGGATGCTCTATGAATACCTTCAACGTAACATGGCGTACAACGTAAAATTAATCTTTGTGGGGCCCGAAAACAGTAAAGAAATGTGAAATTCTTATAAGTCTTGATTTTTTACAGAATAAAAAAGAAATATTATTAGTCGAGTACCAGGACTATATTTCCCTGAAAAATCGTAACAATGGTTTCCTACTCTTTATTTCTCAAACGGCTATTGTGATATTTTAACATTATTTTAACATTTAAAACCTTTGTCCTTATTTATTAACTGATCTATTCACCTACATTCAGTCGATTTAGAATCTAGTTTTAAATTTTACGGCAAATACATTTTATAATGCAGACATTCATAATTAAGAAATTATAATACAGATTATTCATTCCTTATTACAACCTATAATTGTCCCACTACTGGGTTCACGAGAGAGAAGAATCTCACTATGAGCCACGCTGGTCAAGTGCGAGTTGGCAGACTTCACAAGACTTCACAAGTACTCTCAGGTGTGCAGATTTTCTAACGATACTTTATTTCACCGAAGCAAAAGATAATTAATTAATTTTTAATACGTGCATAACTTGAAAATTTAGAGGCGCGTGCAGGATTCGAAACTGTGTCTGCCGTGTGGGAGCCCAACGTTCAATTTCGACGTTACCAATTCTATAGGGGCTATAACTTTGTATTGGCGAGGATGAGATGTGGACTTACGATTTGAAATAAAAAATTCTAGGATTTCCCGAAATTTCACTTCATAGGAGTTGAAATAGGGGGTAAGTTTGTATGGAGATTTTGGCAGACTTTTGTCATTTGCGTCCAACTTTGTAAAATTAATTACTTGACAATTAATAAAATTTTATTTTGCTTCCACTTTACCTTTCGTAGCTTTGAATTCAGGAATATTCAATTTAAAAACAGTAGAGATATATCTAATAGCGCAGTCATCCATTTAAATAATTTCTTAAATTGTATCCCAATACGGGACGTCCGTATATATGACAGTCTATAATTAAGCAGTTAAACTGCTAAATAAATTATATTTATTTAGCGAAATAGATACCTAACGTTGCATAGAGCAAAGCGAGGGGTGAGGATTGTTAGTTACATTTTTTGATACGAGTATATCTATTTCTGATAGTATATTTTTTAAACGACTACAGGTTTAGGCCTACAGGCCTATTTGCGGTAATCCATAAAATATATTTATTTTTTGAGGAAAAATTTCATAACTGTGGTAGGATCCGAAGCCGAAATTATTAATATTTAAATATCAGTATTTTTAATCAATGTCTCCCTGGACAGCTAGTTTAGTAACAAAGTAACATCTTTAAAATTGTAATTTTTGACATCTAAAACTAAGAATATAACCAAACTTATCATGTTGGAATAAGATCGCAGATGGTTGTCCTTTAACAAAAAATACGCGAAATACGTTTTCATGAATTAATTCTCAACAAATTGTGTAAAGCTGTGTAAATTTAATCAATTCTCAAACAGATGACAAAGGTGGAAATCTCAAATTATTGCGCTCGAACAACGGTTAAAATGGAAATATGAAAACTCAACGTGAAAATATGACAGTAACAATATAAATTAAGCTCAGTACAACGCCGGCCTCTAGAAAAAACACTTATTAAGCGCTGCAACAAGATCTCATAGAAAATGTTGTAGTTTAATGTTGCCATTAAACCGCTGTCTGCTAAAATAATGGCAGGTGTCTAGATACTACTACGTTAATATACAATTCTACGCGTACCTAAATAAACAAAGCAGTCCAAAATTCTATCTTTCGTTCTGGGAAGATCCATTGGAAGTTTTTTCTCCACTTCTTTACATACAACATTCAGAAGCAAAATTGAATCATGAAATAAAAAGAACCATAGTAAAGACACAAGCAGAAAAAAGTATATTAGACTAACAATTTGCCAATGATTTTATTAAACTCCAAGTAATTGGAGGCAAGCCTATACCTAAGCAAACCAAATAAAATAGGCATATGGATTACATGAAAATGTAATTGAACATGACTCTGATAAGTTTAATTAATAATAGATTTTTTCCACTGTTGATAGCTACCATTTTAAGGTGGTCTTTAAGTCTAGTCCAACCTTCTATGCTCATGTACCTTGCTGAGTAACGGCAGAAGAAATTGTATTAAGTCCCGTTCTTTTAATATAGCTAGGTACACAAACTATGTTTAGGTCACACTATATCGTCATACTATGTATATAGTCGGGTAATATTCTCTTGATTCAAGCACCTTCTGATACACAAGGTTTGTTTTTTGTTATCAGACGCAAAAACAAATAAATAAATATATTAATAAAATAAACAAATTATAATAGAGTAATGCATTATGCCCATGAAGTAATTGCTGCAAGATCATAGGGATATGCTCTTTTCATTGCTGCGTCAAGAGATCATCACGTCGGTTAAGTTGTTTCTCCATATTACCAACTAGCGGCCCGCCCCGGCTTCGGACGGGTGTAATTTTATTTTTAAACATTTTGAGATAAACTTATAATTTTATCTCTATAAAGGACATAGGTATGTATTTTTTTCTTTATAACATATACATATGCTGTAAAAATAGTCACAATATTCAATATTGCATATATCCGCTGCGTAAGGAGCCGACCGCGCGACTACCTATTTCATAGATGTGCCCGCCCCGCATCTCGTGCCCGCTCGTCGGCTTGTCCGTCGGTCTACGCTACGGCTCCTTTGCGTGGGACCACACTGGTCATTGCGTGGCGGAGGCGGCGGTGTTTATTTTCCTAAATTCGGAAACTCTTCTGAATGGAATGTCCGATTTGAGTAATTCAAAAAGTTATCAATAGGTATTGAAACAGTTTTGAATATGAAATTATTTTTTTGGATAAAGATTAATACGTAGGTATGGTTATCATGCTCTGATTTTGGTCAGCTTTTAAAATGAGAAAAGTGGTTATAGTGACATAATTACAATAGTTGGGTATATAGTATCGCGAAGTTATTTGTAGATATTGATATGTTCTCTGATATTGTAAAACATTTTTTTGTTCTATCATCAATATTTTCCGCAGCGTATGCGATGAAAGAAATTTTTAAGCAAATTTTTTTACACCTTGATTCACGTTACTGAAGTTTTAGCAAGGATATCTTATTTTTTTAGTAATAAATATAGCCTATGTCACTCACGCATAATATAGCATTCTAATGGTGAAAGAATTTTAAAAGCGGTTCAGTAGTTTTTGAGTTTATTCGTTACAAACGTATAAAAATACAAAGCTTTCCTCTTTATAATATTAGTATAGATGAAGTACATATATTTGCACGAATTTATGCTGTGCATCTTTAGGAGCTAGCAATGGTTCAATTTTATGGTAAATGTGGCCTTAAATTCTGTCTTCTGTCTGTTCTTCTGTTGGCGTTTCTGCAGCAATGTAAGTGATATTAATATTACTCATTTATAATCTTTTTTTTATGTTAGCATGACTTGCTTATTTTAGAAATAAGTACATTGACATTAACTTTTTCAACTATAATTGAAACTACATTTAAGCAATCTATTAAACAAAACTTATATTTTAAAGAAAATTAACATAACTCTCTCGAACATAAATTAAATAACCTTGAATGTCGGATTAAATCCTAGTCCTTGGATAATGTTTGCCTCAAATAAAGTTATTTTAAAAAAGCCATTGTATTTTTGAGTGTATGCTAGAAAATGTCGTAATTCTGGTGTTTCAGCACAAAGCAATAAATGCAATGGCTCAGGTGGCGAAGTCAATAATGAAAATTTCATTCTACCATTAAAGCATCACAATCGAAGCGTTTCTGCAGCAATGTTTAATGCGTCACAATGCGCGCAAGCCACGTCCATTTGACCAATGCGAACGAAAGGAAACGAGCTGTAGTCAATTGTGCATCTTATAGAAACATTGCTTGATTCAAACCAACTCTCGATTATCTCGCTGTTGATCTCTACGTCGAGCTCGACGATTTCTCATTGCCAACCGGACCGTTACAGGGGTTCCCTTTTTCGCTCTCATTGTTCTTCTGTTTCAAAAGCTGCAAGCCGGCCCATACTGACATGGCGCTTTTCGTGTGCGTTTTCTAGATCTTCTTCGGTCGATTGATTCACAAAATTTCGAAGCCTAATTACGTAAAGGGTTTGTTGGGAAAGATTAGATCTGCGTTAATATACTAATATAAAACAGAAAATTAATCGGTAACCTTAATGTTTTCCAACAACCAATCACAGACAACATAAAAAAAGAAAGGCACAGTAGTGACGTGTCAAGACGAGCTTGGCTTTGCTGGAATTTGCTGGGATTGAATTATCAATCTAATAAAATGTTTTTAATATTGTTACCAAGCTCAGTCATTAATTTGGTAAAATCAAAACAAATCGTTAAGTTAATGGTTTTGACCCCC
The DNA here is from genome assembly GCA_003671415.1 of Megathymus violae. NCBI lineage: Eukaryota > Metazoa > Arthropoda > Insecta > Lepidoptera > Hesperiidae > Megathymus > Megathymus violae. The sequence continues at coordinate 837,869 of PDGT01000007.1, read as the reverse complement.
TTGACAGTTGTTGCAGTGTTACCAACTCCCAAAAAAATACCCGATCAAGATTAATTTTTTTCCGAGAACATTTACGATATTCTAATGGTTGCTATTCGGGGCTGAGACGAATCCAAAAAATCAAATATTATTAAAATCAGCAAAGCCGTTCTTGAGTTATAAATAGTGTACCTAACACGATTTAAGACTTTGTTTTATATATATAAATTGTATTATCAAGGGTATGGATGACGTTTTTGTACGAAAAATATAAATTCTCATAACTCTAAATAACTATTTAGAAATAATTTCTTTTTACACTACTTTAAATTAAACTTTAAGTATATTGCCAATATATTGCCGTCATATGTCAAAATATCACGCTCAAAAGACTGAATTTTCACAAATTTGACTTTATTCGTTTCTATCCTGTCTTTCTTTCTGCTACCGACCTACGGATTGTGGAATGATCTCTAATATATCTGGATGGTGTGAGTGTGTAAACGCTTATATTATTATTATTATTATTATTATGACATTAAAATTTTACTTTGTATCTGGTAAATGCCTTATATGTCTATTTGTTTGTATTTAATAAAAAAATAACTCTATGATTCAATTAGTAGCAATGGAGTCTACCTAATGAATGGTTTTGGATCGATTTCATCCATTATATATCTGCTTATTATAAGGAAATATCTTACTTTATATGAAAAGTGCGGTTGATATTTCTTGAAATCCAATAACAGAGTATTCTGATGTAATGAAATTCAAAACCCCTTTAGTGTATTTGAAGTACGCGTGGTATTCAAGTGGATATTGAATCGGAGAATTCTGACATCGCGACTGTAAACTAAAGAGAGGGGAGCAGATTTATTATAAACCCCTGTTATTATAAACTCTTACGTTTACAAATAATAATCGCACCCGAAATAATCATTGCTCATTTTTATCAGGCATTTTTATTTTGATGCCTTACGTTTAACGTAAGCTTAAGAGCTTCTCGTGAATCTATTGGTAAAAACTTATGAAAACTTGTGCCGTGGTAATTGCGATTATAACAATTAGGGAGAAAGACGTAGAATTTGTTTTATTTTATATAGCCTATGTTCATTTGGAATAATGAACCTTTAAAATTATTAAAATTGTTTTACCAAATAAGTTCTTTTCCTGATACTTTCTTTCTTCTTATTTCTGGGTCAACAACGTGTCAGTCATACCTTTAGTGTTACTAATATCTGTAATTGAATTTTTCAAATTCTGTGCGCATTACAAATTAATTATCACTTTCTTAGGTGAACAAAAACATCGTGTGGAAACCTGTATATGTCTGAGAGTTCACTATAATGTTCGGAAAAGTATGAAGTCTACCAACGCGCACACGACCAGCGTCGGGGACTATGGCCTTTACCCCTCTCACTGTGAGGGGAGACCGAGCTCAGCAGTGGGACAGTATGGGTTTTCAAGATGAATATGCAACACCATAACATTACGATTGGCGTTTTATGATTGTAATGCTCACAAGCCATTGGATGAGAATTAATCGCGTTAATGGTTGTAAACGTTATGAGTACCTAAAGGAACACCCACATATTATACCTTTCTGTGACAACCTCGTTCATCATATTGATATTTGTGCAACGGCAATAACCAATTAAGAAAATATGGTACAACTTATTATTTTAAATCGCAAAATTTATTCAGGTACCCAGATTTTATTACTGAATAAATATTTCTTCTTCATCTTCAATTGAAAGCAAGAAGGTAACATATTTCACACGGTTTATATTACTTTACCAATAAAGGTATGTATGCCTTACTTGAGTTAATTAAGTATGTATATATGTAGGTTTGTAAGTATTTTTATTCATGAACCGAAGTAAATCATTGAACGTAATTTTTTATTTTACAATTTTGAACGCGTACTAAGGACATTTTATGAAAATAATCTAATTTATTTATTAATATTATAACTTAATATTGTTACTGAATATACTAATTAAAAAAACAGTTGGGATATTTTCTTTAAAAGTTAAAACATAGGTGTATTAGTTAATAATTTTATTATGTATAGAATCCCAAGTATTAATCGCAAGTGACTTCATTCAATATACACGCTTTCTACTTACGGCGCAAACTAACTAACAAATACTATTTATATACTACTATCAGTTTACCAAAGCCGCGTCGCCGGCCAACGCGACATGGGCGTCGTATTCCGTCCGATAGTCTGTGGTGAGGCCGCCTACCGCAACCCAACAACCGTTCCTAGTGCTTTACCTCTATTAGGAACTATCATTAATCTATGACTAGCCACCATTCTTAAAATAACTGTAGTCTCCCAGTGGGTTAAGCCGCAAAAATCATAATCGTAATGTTTTGTGATTACTTTATGAGTTGGCACCTATTAAACGTCCCCATAATAGATATATCTTTTAATGAAACATTAAATTTCTAGTCTTGTTGTATACAACGCTTGATTTTACGTTTCATGTTCTATGAAGTGATTGAATTATATCTAAATAAGATTGAGGGAAATTCAATATACAATAAGCCTGAATATTTAGTTGAATTAATTTATTATTTTATATTATTGAACCATCTAGTTTTAGCACAGGTCTATACCAGGCTTTTCAAAAAGATTTCCGAAAATCTCAAATTAATTTTGCGTAGTTGCTACAGACCAAAGATATAATTATTTAATTCAAAATTTCTCTCCACATTTTGTATGTTAAATTAAATTATCGTATATTATTGAAGTATAAATAGACCAAAATAACAAATAAAACCTAAAACTTTCTATGCTTAATAACTTAAAATCTTATATGCCCTAAGATTATTTGATGTCATTTGCTCGTTTAAATGTGCCGTAAACATGGTTTTTATAACAATTGTACTGGTAGCTGTTTATCCTTTTTAAACAGCAGCAAAACTACTCAGGACTAATTAAATTTTTAGGAAACGTATTAAATTTTCTACAAATGTTGCTAGTTATTTTTAATAGTAAAGAAGAAAGAAAACTTAAATATGCCGATTCAATATTACATATTTTTCAAATATAACAAACAAAAATGTCATGTATACATAAGCAGCTTTATTCACTTTTATTTTTAGGACATGGACATGTATTAAACTGAACACCCTGAGCAAATATATTTGATCTGCTGAATATCCGACAGCTAAAGTGGTAAAATCTGCGATAAGCTCCGATGACCGATTAAGGTCGAATGGCCACATCGCTCAACAAATTACGCTTAATTACTAAATAACTAAAGTGATCATCAAAACCTATTAATTTATTTTTAGCTCGTAGGAAAATACTTTCCTTTTAGGTATTTAATTAGGTAAGAGTATGTTTCGAAAAGGTGCTTTATAATTAAGGAGAAGAATCAACGAATGAAAGTACTAAACATATCAAACAAATCAACATATAAAGGAAAACAGTGAATTAAAAATTCTCAAAGGTACCTATTGTCTGTCTGTTCGCACTTGGTTACCGTGGTTGACTATGGACTTTGCCTCTCACATAGTGAAAAGAGATCATGTTTTTTTTTCTTAATAGCCGGCAAACAAGCGGACGAGTCACCTGAGGGTAATTGGTCACCGTCGCCCATGGCCATCAGCGAGAATAAAGGTCTCAAACTTCAACTTGTCAAACTTGTGCGTTGTCGGCCAGGAAATGAGAAGAAAGAAAGGACTGGCTCTCAAACCCCCAGCCCGAATACGACGATTTGTTTGGCGGCTGACCCAAGCAGGAGGGAGGTACGTAGGTAGCTAGCCAGCCTTCACGGAAAGATAATAATATTAATGACTTAATAATAATACTGATAACATAATATGATTTAAGGCTGGCTTCTATCACCTCTTACGATACCCTGTTCTGCCACCATGGGATTGGGGAGAGTATTCTAGGTCGCCACAATACGGCCAAAGATTTTATTTAGACTTGTGCTCACCTAATGGTCGAAAATTAAATATAATTGTTTAATATAAGTTTTATTTTTGCGAATGTTTCTTCATTAAATAAAGAAAATCGGTTGACAAACTGAGGAGAAAATTAGGTACAAAGTTTTCTCATCACATTAATATACATATCATATATCTAGAGTTTTTTTAGTTTTTTAAAAACTTTTTATTTTATTATTTTTTATTGCTTACACTAATGCTTTTCAATAGTTATTTAATAAAATAAAAATACAGAAAATCTTTTGATAAACAAAGGTGACTTTTTTTTAAATTTCTGACGTGCTTTAGTGAGGTCTTGTTAACCTAGTCTAGTCTTAGTCTTTTACTGTGGCTACCTCAATCCCTCTCTCTATATTCCTCTAATAAAAACTTTAATATTAAATGTTTATAATTCCAGGATCTACGGTTGTAACTTACTACCACCATATACTTTACTTGTATGCTTAGGTTTAAAACGATAAATATGTGTATATTTATATAAAAACAATTAATTTATAACTAAGTCACTATGTGATAATACCTCTTCATAAATGCGTAAGGAATATGTTATTATACAAAACATGCATTTTTAATTAATATAAAATTGTATTTATTAAATTGTATATACGAATAAATGCAGTGGATATTCTTTATAGGGATCAACATCAAAAAGTTGTATAAAATTAACATGATAGAGTAATTTTCACTCTTCCATCTATTTAATCATACCGGAAAACAATTACACCAACGTTCATCCCCAAGGCATGGTAATTACTAATCGCAGTCGAAGGGCGCCACCCCTGCAGGTCTCGAATTCACCTTATATTTTCCTGATGAAAGAAACTCTTCAATTTTTCTACGATAAGTCCACTGTTGCTTTAAGAACTACTCTTATTAAAGATGCAACATATGTTTTCGTTGAATAGTGATTTATGTTATCTAAAAATTATGTGGAAACTAAAACCAATATGTAAAATAAGTTTTTAAAAATTCAATGTTATTAAATAATAACATTTTTAATACTTACACTTATTCGTAATCCCAAGCATTCTATAAGTAATATAACTACTGTTTTTAATTTTTATTCAATTCAAATTCTATAACGATTTTGGTATAGACTAACTCTCACATTTTCCCTTTATTCATCACCGACTTGAAAATTTTAATCGGAACACGTCCCACAAAGCTATCAGTTTCACCAAAAAGCCTATTAGGTAAAATCACCACATTGTTTAATAAATATACCTACTATATTAACAACAATACCAAAATAGTTTATTTTCATTGTATATTCTATTTTTTGTAGAGATTAGTTGTAGACGACTACACTGAAAAAAAAAAATTTCACTTTTCTGTGAAAAAATCAAATAACAAAAATTACAATAAAAATAAAAATTACAATAATAATAATAACAATCATCACACGGGTAAACATTCCATAACGGTCCCACTGCAGGGCTCGATTCTCCTTTCGCAATGAGAGGAATTAAGACCATAGTCCGCCACGCAGACCAAGTGCGTGCAATATTATGGAGATCTCTCATGTGTGTAGGTTTCCTTATTATGTTTTCCTTCACCGTAGCAAGTGATAATTAATTTGTAATAAGAACACACTTTGAAATATTGAAGACGCGCGCCGGATTCGAAGTCGACCCGACTTCGACCCGTGCGGGAGGCCGACTTTCAAACCACTAGGTTATCACTGTTGTACATGAATGATACTCGGTGGACTTACATAAGATAGCCTAAAGAGACTATTTATTTAAAGAGTCCGTAGCTGTATCGGCATTGTATGTAAAATAAAACGGAATAGCTTTATAGTAAATAATGCTCAGTTTAGTGTGCCTGTGAAAAGGTGAAATCGGGATATATTCATTTATTTTTAAATCATACTTTCCATGTAATTAATTATTAAGTACCACCACTATAACAGTATATACATATTAAATTTTTGCTCGGCGAACGCAGTGGGTTATGTCAATTTTCGTAAAATATATATCACGCTCAAAAATCACCAGGACCTCCTAGCTTCTGACTTGCGAAATCCTTGATTCACTTCTGTGACTTACAATCGACTCATTTTATGATTAATGATTAGGATGGTTGTGAATAAAATATTTTTCAGTCGGCGCTTAAGGATATGGGTACCCAAAATGATATTCTTAAAATAATACTTTTTCCTAATCTTTATAACAATTTATTACTGCCGTATTTCACAATAATATAATTAAAGTGATACAACATTTTATAATTCAGTCACAATAATATCGAATCGCAGCATTAACCCATTGACTGCCAGCTACGAGATATCTCGTATTAAGCGTGTGTATCAAAACTGCCAGCTACGAGTTATCTCGTAGTGTTTTTTTTAATATAAATTTATGTAAATGCTATTACAATATTATATTAGTAACTTAATATAATTATATTTTGTAAACTTTCATATATTCTTCAAAATAAAACCTTGTCACCCAGGGCAAGACGCTCTAAATATGTCTGGCAGTCAATGGGTTAAAATGTTTGATATTATCATTGTATTCGTGTAGATTGTAAAATTGTAATATACTAAGCGTACATATTGCCCGAGGCTTCAGTGGTGCAAGTATTTTGGCTTTACAAAGCTGTGTTATTAATTTTAATAACAGCTGAACGTTTATCTGTAATATATTTCAATACTTTATGTTATGCCTTGCAAATTATTTCGTATTCGTTAACAACTTCACTATAGTACCAAATAAGTCATATTGATATTACTACAAACCATCGAACTCGAATCCACAAATATAATAAAAGAGCAATTAGAGCTATATACAGATTAAAGCCGCGTGAGTCATTAAGAGAAAAATTTAAAGAAATAGGTGTACTCACAGTAGCCAGTCAGTATATATATAGTAATTTAGTATTTATTAAAAAAAAAAATACGTATAAGCAGAAAAGTGGTACACAAAATCATCAAACAAGAAATAGGCATAATTTGGTTACATCTGCATTTCGTCTTCAAAAGGTTCAGCGTTCCTTTATGGGGCTTGGAGTTCGTTTTTACAATAAGATTCCTAAATCGTTACGCGAGTTGCCCATTGGAACTTTTAAGCGTCGCATTAAAACACAACTTATAGGCAAGGGATATTATAGTATAGATGAGTACATTAATGACAAGGATGCCTGGACAAAATTAGTGTCGAAACCAGTTCCGCACAGGTTTAACTAAACTTTTGTAATTACCATATGTTGTTTAAAAGATGTGCTGAGGAGTTTCTTTCGCCGTTTCTTCTCCTCATTGTTAAAGCACCATTTCGAAACGGTGGTAGAAGCAAAAAATGACGTTCATAAGTGTATTTACTACATACCTATATGATTAAATTATTTTGAATTTGAATTTGAATTTAATATAGTGTACCAATATACATAGACTCAATGAGTCCAAATCGTACAAATTTTACGTTTCGTGAAGGATTTAATGTTATTACACTATGGTAATATACATGTGGGAAGTTTTTACCACACATAAGAGCTTCCAGGTGGTGATAATGGAGCCTGGTTTTTCACCGTGTTGTGTTCTGAGGGAATTCGAATTATTAACCGAACAATTCTGAATGTTCTTCATTAATTTTTGTAGATTACTTTTATATTGTGATATTAAGAATAACATTTACAAAAGCTTTTATAATATTATCTACACATTATGTATTTTAAATAAGTATTTTTCTTCCTTTTACTTCGCAACCGCATCTATTGTTCTCCCATTGTCCTAAGGTTGACAGGCAGAAAATACTTTAAGCATTAAGTTGGTCCTTTGTTCTTTTACTTTCTATGATGTCCAATTAATAGATAAATAAACCAACACAATCATTCCACGAGTACAGTTTAAAACCTAATTAATATATTAAATTATTCCCTAATGTAATGTATTGATATTGAGTTTACAAAGTTAAGTAATACTCTGAAAAAATAAATATTTAAAGTAATATAAACAAAATTCTTCGGTTTGCTTACAACATCAGACCTTAAGATTTGTCATGTTATTAGCTGATTGTTTATTAGTGACTAGTATACCGCCCTCGATTCGCTTCAGAAAAACTACGCCTTATGCTTAGAAATAGCATATGCATTGTTGTAGGACTGAGTTTTTCTAGTTCTGTGAATTAAAAATATGTATATTAATTTATAACTTTTTTATTTATAAACAGATTGAAATAAAACGAATTTTAATTATTATGTGATGTTTACTGCAATACATTGCTGAAAACCAAAACGAAATCGGATAAGCCATTTCTGAGATTAACACACAAACAACACACAAACAAACACACACACAGCAAACTGGGTTCTATTACGTAATAAAAATCCCTAGGAATACTTTTTGTCCTATATATCCTTCATGTACAGAAAAAGATCAATAAAAATGTTATTATATAAATAGATTTATCACATATCTAGCCCTCGCTGAGCTTCAGAAAACGTTCGCCTTAAGTTTACAAATAGCACCCGCATTGTTTTAGGAATATTAATTCATTAAAATAGCTGCAGCCGGGCAGTCTCTTAATAGAATGTCCATATTAACTTTTATTCTAGATTATGACAGGTAGTAGAATTTAGTTAATACCAGGTATCATCCAAACCTGCTCAATGGTTTTAGTTTCATATGTGTTCAAACAGACGGACCAACAAAGGTTACAAAAATATCCAGATATCTTATGTCCAGAAATTACACCGTTATAATTTTGTTATTAGTATTATTTATATAACCATCTTAAACTTAGGTCGATTAAAATAAAAAATTTAGATTTTTAATTGTTCAAATTTGACCTCAGCTGGACTACTTATTTATTTTTCATATCTTAACCAACAAACGAACAGACCTGATAAGTGATCACCGTCGCTCAAAGATATCCTGAGACGTCCGTTACCTAGTTCACTGGTTATCAGGATGTAACACGAGCAGGAAAGGTCGGCATAATCTTATGGAAGGAGCATCAACCGCCAAAAAAAACTAACTATATGAAAATTTGAATTCCATTAATAATACGCTAACGTCTAAATCCATAATTTTTTGGACGTATTATTTGATCTAGTTTAAAATTATAATTACTTTTTTCAAAAGCTGTCATCAAATTTCAATGGCCAACTTGTCTAAATAAGATTCAATGTAAATGTAATAAAACTAGTCCAGTACTAAACGAACTTCCATGGTAAAGGATAGGTACTATGCCGCAAAATAAACCAGAATTTACCATTTCATAATTTCAAAACTACTGCACCAATTTATTATTTTTTTACCAAATAATGTAAGAAAATATTTTGTCTATGAGAAAAATATGAAAAATTTATGAGAAGTCTGATAAAAACCAGGTATAATAGAGTCGGTTGCGGTACTGTTATAAATTATTAATTTCTGCAGCCTTTTAAAAAATAATACAATAGCGGTCAGCCCCGACTTCATTTTTTTGAACAATTATCTATCTTAGTCGATATTATAAATTTGTTCTTTAATCAATTTTTCATTAAGTAAGTTGATGCTTGACAACAATCCCATCTGATGATAAGTGGTGATGAATTTTAAGATCTCTTTCTCTCTGAGGTCTCTCCGTCTGTATGGATTCCTATAACTCAAGAACGTGTTGACCGACCTTAATGAAAATAAGTATATCGGAAGGAAATATGATTGCGCACATGATAGATGCTAATATGGAACTTATGGTTATCATAAAACAATTATTTAGTCAGACAATACGTTTTCTTTGTTTAAAATTTTAATCGGTTGTCATTTATTTATAACACATAAAGGTAAAATGTCTTATTAATGATTATCCTTAAGTGTTTTGTTAAACCATATTGTGTACTGTTGTGGAAATATAATAATAAATAAATACATTACAATACAATTACAGATGATATAAATTTTACGATGGTGAACTACGTTAAAACAAAACTTAAAATTATTGAAATATCTGCGCAAACGAGGTTGCGAGCGTTTGCGAGTAAAGTATAAAATTTGTGGATAATATTTGTGTGTATGATGAAAGTAAAAATATGGCTTGGTATTAATACGAAGTAAAAAGGAACAGACTTCAGCCCGGCCCTGAGATGTTATAGTGAAATTTCATTACGATATTTTATGTTATTGCAATGCTCAGGAAATCCCAAGTACCAGCTGTATAATATACCAACTTTATGCAATAACTTGTCTATGTAAGAAGTTTAATAAAGATCAAATTTCGTTCAATAAAGAGAGAACATTTTAGTCTGTCATCTAGCGGGTTCATAAACGAAATGCAAATTAGTCACTTAAAATAATTCAGCAAGTCAGTTATAATTGGTTCTACTTTATAGGAATTAAAAGCATTCAAGTCTTCTAATGTCAATGTATGGCAGTTAACTTTGAAATTAAAGTAAGAAGAAATGGTATAGTAATATTACTTGAATTTTAATAAAAAACAGTCTCCATGTATTATGTAGGTATCCAAAATGTTTTGCGTTTTTTGTAAAATTTATGTACTATAACCGATTTCCTGTAACCGATAAATCCTTTATTCCACATTTTTTAAATCCTAGTCCTGGAATCCTTTTTCATCGATTGTACAGCACCCTAAAACTATCCTAACAGCATCTATAACATTTAAACCAAATTATCTGTTATTCCGTTAAACAAATAAATTATTATTTCAGTAACTAGAACAGCAGGTAATTGATATTTCATTATTGTATACACATCGGTTGTTAATAATCATGCAATATCAAGTATACTTAGGACTTTTGTAAGTCGGTGAAAAATGTATTTAAAAAAATCATCATTATATTTTATAAATACTTTAACAAACATAAAAAATAATCATTCATAACTTACCATGTATTACAATGGCAACGACTTCCGCAACGTTCAATAATAAAAGTTTATTACCACTCAAAACTATTTATTTATTGAATACTTTATTACAGTAACTTTAACTGACGGATTTAATGCCTTGTGGCTCTCTCTGCCAGTCAATTCTGGGTACTGGCGAGAGGATGTGGCAGGTACGCACAATATCAGAAAAAGTTTTTATAACAATGACTATGATACATACACATACTTCATATTATAATTATATCTTTCCAAAAATATACTATTTACTATAAATTACCTAACCCGACAAAAGTTATTCCCTAAATGATTTAAATCATAACATAACATAACAATTTTCATCTATATTATTATTATAAAGAGAGAGTGCGAATATAGTGAATTTGTATACAGGTAATCTCCGGAACCACAGCATCTATTTGAAAATCTTTCACACACAGACTTTATACAAGTGAATATGTATACTAATTAATTGTTAATCCCGAATGATGTAGGGACGGGCCACTAGTTTTCATTACAAATCTTACTATATCATTTTATATGACACAGAATTGATTGACAAATTGCCTACAACGTTTATCATCCGATCCCATAAAATATAACAATATTTGCATATACAATACAAGTTTATTGAATGGAAATTAACTCAATAGTTGCGTATCGTTCAGATATATAACTAACATATACACTAATGATTGTATGTAAGTACTAGCGACCCCGTCCAATTTCGTTTGGGTTGAACTATTAATTATATTTACATAATTTTAAAAATTTCACATTTTTTGCCTTGATTAGACAAAATTAGGTTTACTAATATTTTATATAGCCCATCATTTGGCTCGTCACGTGCTCTCACTACATACTAATTATCATGAAGAACGGTCAAACCATTCTTGAGTTATAACGGGACATACAAACAAACAGACAGACAAAAATGTGGTCAAATTGATGTCAGTGTGTCATAAAACGAATATTTATCACAAGTTTGACAAAAAATCGAATGTACAGACAGAGCGACTTTACAGATTTATATACCTAGATTTTATATAATATCATATCATCTCGTGATTTTCCTATATATACATTTTCATTAAGGTTCAGAAAAACGTATGCCTTGCGTTTAGAATTAGCACGTGCGTTCTTTTAGGATTTAATTTTTCTTTTTCGATCAATTACAAATATATTATTTTATAACTTTTTGATTAATGGGTGGATTGAAATAAATTTTAAACATTAAGTGATGCATTTTGTCATCTCGAACATACTCTTTAAGAATAAAGGGTACTGATTATTTTGCGTCAATATTTTGATCTAATTACACCCGGGCATGCCTCATCCTTACCTTGTCCAGGATCTATGTAATTGGATGGAAATATTGGAATAAAATACAAAACTTGTGAGTACCCGTTAAGGTACACAGTTACAATACGTAAATGTCGTAATGAAGGTCTAGACTAGATTGATTTTGTAACACAAATTTATTTACAAGCATGATAAATTCGTGCGCAGCACTAACATTTTAATGTAGTTCACGCCAAATATACTTAGAGTAAATTTGTCATTGCCAGCTGGTATAAATAGTTCTATGAAGTTCAAACTACGAACATAAACTTCGGAATATATCGCTGGTATTCAGTGAAGATTAAAAGTTTTCTCGTTACTTTTTGAATTGGATAATTTTACCCTAATTTATTAAGAAAACGAGTTACTTTTGGAATATAAACATGTACTCATACCCGCATGTATCCTATAACAATGTTCGCTCTCATTCGTAAATCTTTTCTCAATAATTTTAACATTATGTGTAACATATCACATGGGACTTCTCTGGGAAACTTCTTGAGGGACAGGCAAATACGAGATGGATTTATAAATAGTAGATATATAATGTAATTTCATTGCTTGTTTTTGACTCCTATTACATTTTTAGCAGCTAAACCGTTATGGAGTTTATAAATTTATGTTACTGATTTAGCCGAGAAATGAGCAAATGGCCAGCTGATGAGAAGAGGTCACCGACACCAATCGACGTTCGTGACAACTAAAGACATCACAGAGGAGTTGCTGGTCATCATTATTAAATAGGGGTTAGGTTATTACTGGTTCTTTAATATTGCGACCCAAACTGTAAAACATTTGACGGTTGATTTCGGATGAAAGTTGTTTAGCTATTCTGGCGATTAAAGAGCCTTTTTAAAACCCTTAACGTTCGTTAAATTAGATGGTAAAGAGCCCAATGACAGCCAACAGGAGGGACAGGTGGCCAAAGTCTTTTACATTGTTCAACAGTGTGAATTACGAGACTAAAAGGTTATCTTGAACTCAAGTTAAATTGGAGTCTATTTAACGGCAAAACTTAAGGTCATGATGTCGTTTACTATTAGAAAATACTGTAATATATGTAACGTATCAGGTGCCTTACAAATCATTATGCAGATAAAACAAACATATTGTATGAATATGGGGTCAAATTTATGATAAAATTAACAACTTTGTGGATCATGGCTATACTAGGATACAATAGCTAGGGCTGTTGTTAGATTTTTAACAATTTTTCTAAAGAAATTATTAAAAATTAAACTGAAATTATTGATATACTGCAAAAGAATTGCTCAATCAGTTAGTTTCAAATAAAATTTCATAAATCATGTCCATCAAAATTATTATTAACGCATGGAGCTTCGTATTTTAAAAGTGTGTAAAAAATGTATACTTCAGTGTAGGAAATTTAAGATTTCCCTATAATATTTTCTAAGGATCGTGGAATCTACTAATCCATACTAAGTCAATACGATATGCATTTAATTCATGTTAATTTGGGAGACGATTTAAACTCAGCAATGGGATAGTTATGAATTGAGATGAAGATGATTTAGAATTAAGTTTTAGGTAGGAACAGATTGGTACTTTAATTTTTAAGTACATAAAGCTTCACAAAAAAAAAGTAATCGCATTGATCAAGTCATAATTTTTAAATTATTCAATGTATTCACATAAATGATTGCACATAATCATGATGTTAACATCTTGTAGAGAATTACTTAAACGATTAGGAATAAAAAAAAATTGGAATGCGCAATTGTGAAAATTAAGTTATATTTATATCCCAGGCATTTAGCGAATGTCCACGTATTAGACTTAATGAGTTTTACTTCGGAATTGAGGAGCCGTTTTTTTTTGTTAATGTGGCAGATACACAGATGAACACGGAAAAAAATATGTAACAAAAAACTAACTGCCTCATACAATGCTTTGCTCTTAACATTTTACCCTTACCTTTTCGACTAAGTGACATATAAAAAGTTGCACGTGGGAAACATTACTAAATTATAATTATATTATCTGTATCAATTACGTCAAAAAAGTTTCCAGGATTTGTAGTTTTATAAACAGAAATGCGAAAATAAAAAGAAAAAAGTGTCTCCAAAAGGAATATTTTTATGATTATGGATATAAAATGATATTAAAAATCTTACAATTATAGAATAGTATATTTTATTTTGACTTATTATTATTATATTGAATTCGCGTCTCATGGCATACCAAAGTAGAAAAAAACGATCACCCTAGCGATGGCAAGTACAGATTTCACCAAGATTGGCCAATTGGGGACCTTCTAGCGTATACCACTCGACTCGAGGTCCTCGAGAAAACCAGGAAGAGATACCTGCCGATTGGTCGGACCAGTAGGGACAAAATACAGTTTAAACGAGAGGCCATGGTGAAATGTATGAATCTCACAAAGTACAAAATCGCAGACGTGTCTGTTTTCCTAGACAAGCCTGTGCACACTTGCTCTTTTTTACTTTTCAAAATATTTCCATAGAATGCACTGACCTTCTCTCAACAGTCTGACAATCTCACGTATCAGCTTTGGACTCACTGGAGAGGCTGAGAAGCTCATTGGTGCCCCAGATCTAGTTGAAACCAATCTTCAAATCCTTGAGAAAAGGTTGCCAGCCTCTCAGTCTTCTATAGGGATCATTGTGGAGAGTGTGCGCAGGAATTGTACGAAATCTATTCTATCGACGTTCCTCCATCGAACATCCCGACGTACGCCGAGTATCCATCCTTATGTCATGAACCTCCACTTCTGCGGAGGACGCGGCTTGCGTCATCTTTCGTCATATACACTGCAAAGGATTATAATAGCTTGCTCTCGTCGATGTTCCCGACAGCATATTATGTGGGTGTCTTCAAAAGGTAAGTGAATATACATTAATAAGTTAATGCGCTCATCATCTTAGATTTCATCACCATTTACCATCTGATGGGATTATTGTCAAGCATTAACTTATTTTCCATAAAAAAAAAACTGATCGTTCAGTGCCATTTTTACTTAGGTAACATTTCTCAGTATTTTTATTCACTTTTCTTTTAACGCCTTTCCACTGATCCTTGTGTACTCTTCGTCCTTTCCCTTTGTTTTTCTTGTTTTAGGATGAATGTTAAGAATATGTAGCAATGTCTATAGATGGACCAAACAACAAACAACAAAGGTTTATCAGTAATACCCGTGTCAAAAGGTGACAGTGGAATAGAATTAATTCCATCTATCTCTAGTAAAAACGCAGTACACGGAGCTAGGGCATTATTTGATGAAATCATAGGTGATTGTGGTAAAGAGTCAAAACCAATTAATGTGGCAGTACTAGAATCTGACCCATTGTTCGATAACAGTAAACGGATATAATAACTAAATGTTGAAATGTTGTAATTTTCAATACTGTACAATGTGTTTTGATTTTGGCTTCCAATAATATTTAACATGGTATAATTCTGTTATTTAATATAACTATTTAATATAGTTTGATGTAAGTATTTAATATAGTTTAATATAGTCTTTTTAAAGAAATATCAAAAAAGCTAAAAGTTTAGGCATCCGATCCATGAGCAGCAAGCTTCCTCGCTCAGTGAATATACATCGGTATACAACGAGGCAATACTGCCAGTATTTTGGGTACTCTTATTTTATTTAAAATATTATTTTATTTTAATTTACTTTTGTATTTTAAATATTTATAATAATAAATATAGTGTTTAAATCGTGAATTTTTTGATGATATTTTTCCAGATGCTCTATTATATCTGCATTACTAGCCCAATAAGACTTTTCGATTTCAGTAAAGTGATGCACAGGTGATTCTGGAAATTTATAAGTACTTACTACATGAAGGTACTTAGAAGGGTCACCACAATTACTTATTCAAAACAAAAACCCTGCAAGTGGTAGATACCAAAAAATTGTAATTGTAATAATGTGTAATTGTAGTAGTTAGAATCTTTTGCGTTGGATTTTGAAATTTTAATATATAAAATTGTTAAAATAGATCACTAAAAAGAATTACCAGAATTTTTCAAGAACCTATTGTAGTATCATTATGAATGTAACTAAATTTAGTAACATTATTACGAATTTAAATATAATATACAAAAACAATCCTGTTTTCCTACTTTCCTTAGAACAAACTATCGCTTACTACGATCGCCGCAGTGAAACTGATTAACTGGTAGGTCCCTTACTGCCCGCACTGCTAGGCCCCTCTCATATACATATAGTATACATTAAATAGATAAATTTGCGGTATTCCTAAACCCCGGAAACCGTTAAACATACCGTCAAACCACCGCCCCATCAGTTTCCTCAAGGCTATGGGGAAAGTATTCGAACGCGTCATACAGACTAGGCTGAAGAACCTTCTTTTCCCAGTAGGCGGTCAACCCTTAATCATCCCACATCAGTTCGGTTTCCGTGCCAAACACTCGTGCCCTCAGCAAATCCATCGTATAGTGGAATACATTCTAAGCGGATTTTATCCCAAACGGAAACGTAGAGTCGCGGTTTTCTTCGACGTTGCCAAAGCTTTCGACAAAGTTTGGCACGAAGGACTCCTTCTCAAACTCCACTACCTAGGTCTGCCTGATCGCG
>PDGT01000007.1:783694-820270 GCA_003671415.1 Megathymus violae | reverse complement strand
GATGAAGGCTTAGAGGCCACAAGGCCAAAGCCAACTCGGGTGGTGTTTAGTGGGTAGGCCTTCGGGGGTCCCACATAACCAGCGCAGCCAGCTGCGTTGGTATGCTAGGAGCATTCACCACCCCCCTCCTGCGCTTTTCCGGAGGGTAGCCCATTTTCCATCTTCTGGGCGCAAAAAAAAAAAAAGAGATAAATTTGCAACGTTCTCTTTTTTGAGATGTACACTTTTACTATCATGAAAATATTGCTTAGAATGTGAAATTATTATTATTTTGAAGTCTATTATATAAAATTGAGGTCGTAAATCACGGAAATGAAATAATCGTATAACTCTTCAAGTGGCAGTTATGGAGTTATGCGTAGGACGTGTCGATTTGCTTCGAACAACGATAAGATATCGAAATTAATCAAATCTTTCACAGAATAGTGTTCAAAACGATCAAAAGTTGCAAGACATTGTTGTTTTATTGAACAAATATCTAACAACAACACATAGTTCGAAACTTGTTCAAAATTGGTTTTAGATTCTCATACTGAATTGATTTCAAAAGGAATTTTCATGTTTATTTGCTACAACCACTGGATGGTTTGGAGAAGTTTCTAAAGGGGCGAAAACGAAATATTCACTTCGATAATTTATTTTCTGGTTTTAGTAATCCGTCCTAAGATGTGCAAATAGAATTAAGGTGCTTAATATTGTAAATAATTTTAAACTGCCGATATTAATAAAACAGAAGTCACTGAGACAGGATCGATCTGGCACTGAAACATTATCCGTGAACAGCTTGTGGACAGTAGATACATCCCAAGGAGTGCTTAGTTTGTACTCAAGGATTTACAGAAACTGTTTCAAAAACGCGGTCTCTTTCTGTACTCCTGTGCTCACCGCGCATTTAATTTCCTCTAGTACAAAGGTCAATAGGGACCGCATCCTAAAATGTATGTTACCATTAACACATTGAATACATTTTATGCGCATTAATTAGGTTATTTGTAAATTATCAATTACGGTATTATAGACGGCGAAATTTTACTTAAAGTAACATAATTCTAGGCTTTACTATATAATTCTGTATTGACTTATACACTTTAAAATTGCGGAAGCGAGATACTCGTTTCATAGACTTTTACAGACATATATATTTTTTTATAAAAACTAATATCTCCGAGTGTTATCAAAATTAACCTTAATCTGCCACAAAAACTTATTATACTTATTTATTAATCCGGTTTTATGAAAAATCACTTAAACAACAAATTTTCAGTTTTTCCTATATACGAGATATTAATGTAATAACCCAATCTTCCTAGTTCTCCTAGTTTAGATTAAGTATATACAGAGAAGGTAATTTAATTTTATTATAACGATTTTATTATTAGGTCCAAAATTTTATTCAAACAGACAATTTCATTGAAACACGTAAAACAATTTGATTACTTTGCAGAGTAATCAAGTTTTTTTACGTTTTTTTGATATTGCTGATGTAGACGGGCGGCTCTACCCATTCACTTATAGATGCTCATTCTGACCGCTTGTGGTTAATTTTCATAAAAAATAACAGTACTTTCTCACTAATTATGGCCATTCCAGAAAATGTTCCATGCCATTATACATTACTTATCTTATTGTTTTTATTGGCGTCAAACAATCTGGAATTTTAACAACACTAAGAACTTCGTTCTTTTTAAAATACTGCGGCATTCGTTAAATATTAATGAATAAAAAACCAAATAAAACGGATGATCGACCACTTCATGAGGCTTGTTGGTCCAATAAAAAAACTGTTGCATCGGTATTTTTTGATAGACGTCTTTCTACTGATTTTCTTGATGTCTATGATACGAAATTCACCAGGTGTGAAGTGCACATTAGAGGTCACAAAAACTCACGGAAATATATTACGATAATCTTAAATAACATTATAAAGTTATTAAAGGTAGATCATTGACAGATGTATTTTTAGATGATGTTTGAGATTTAACACATATTTCATAAGCGTGGCTGGTTACCGAATCGCAGGGTTGCTTGAACCATCTTGCATCCGACAAAGGTACTATCCTTCCTTCTCTAAACCGACCGACCTTGTAAATTGTACATGTAATTAATTATTATAATTATAAATGTAATTTATTATATTTAGAATGACTGGTACTCATTTAGGTGAAAGAGCGCTGTTTGAGATATATTTCATGTAGTTCAGAGAAACATGCAATTAGTGTTCAGGGATATTACAATCATTATATTTTACACTGCCTACCTACCTATCGCATGTACCCACACTTATATTTTCAGTGTTAGCTGTTAAAAATAGTTATTGATATGAATATGTATTAAACACAATTTCAACCGTAGAAATCAAACCGTAAATTAATTATAGCAAAGTGGGTTACCGAGCCTAAAGGGGCCCTTCTTAAGTCGGATAGAATTCAAGGAGTCAACCTTTCGTTTTCATGAATTAGTTAGCATGAGCAAAATGAGATTCGATTACTAACAGTGAAGTGGAATGAATTGTAATAATCCTGATAATTTTTATGTGTGTTATCATTAGTGCAGCTGTAGTACATAGTATACTCGTAACTTGTAAATGAAGTGACTGATTGATTTAATAACACATTTATTGGTTTTGTTGTACAGGATTTGATAGTCGCCGCTGTAGCTACATATATTATTAAATAATTATTTGTTTAAAGTATATTGCATAATAAAGTCCACTGGGTCAGCTAGTTTTATGTATATTCACAGGAAGTAAGATTCTTTAATTATTTATTGCAATTTTTATTTCCTTCGTTTTAATTTTTTTCCAATGCAAAAGTGGTGAATTTAATTTCCAACAGTGTTTATGTAAGCAGTCTTTATTTTTTTCTGTAGAAATGTATATTTACATAATTATGTTAAAAACAAAATTACACACAAAATGAGAACTACGTGATTTAATACGATATTATATTACATTATATATTTTATACGGTATACGGTTATACGGTATTCAAAATCTCCTAATAGGCATATTTTCTTCTAAATTATTAAAATTGTTTCAACCTTCGAAATATAAAAAAAATATAACGGTCTACTAGCCTCTTATCAATAAGTGCTGATTCTGTAAGGGTTAGTACTTAAAGGAATCATATCTTGCTTTTTAAACAAGTAACTTTAAACATGATAATTAAAATTGAAAATGTTTTGTATGAGTGGAGTGTTGTACTTTTACCCATTTTATACTCGTAATATAACCTACTTTGGTTATGGTAACCTTTTTATTTTATGTTACATTTCCCTGAAAATAAAAATACTTTTTGTCTCAATATATCATATTCCTTTTGTTAACATTACTGTGTAAAAATAAAAATAAAGCTACGCCGCAGTGTATACCGACCGTCATTCATAACATTTGTTCATGCATTTTTAAAACCATGTCTGGTCATCTCACGCACGTTATCCCTCGCACACCCACAATATCGAGCTCTCCAGTTGGACTACGGGGAATAAAGGAAATATTCTGTGTCCCAATCCCTTCGATAACAAATATGGTTATCTGAAAATTAAATTATAATGTTTTATATAGTTACATATAACATCGATAGCACTTATAAGCTATATGTACGTATACAAATAGGATGCGTCAGTTATATCAACATCTCGAACCAATCTTCTTATTTTTCTAATATAGGAAAACACGAGCAAGAAGAAACACGACAATTGCCGTGCACCATTGTTGTATTCAGAAATAAAAAAAAATGTATGTATAAAAGGTTATGAGGTATTTTAATTATATCATATGTATTATACATTTATACAATACACATTATATGTACACAAGTTATAAATTTATACATGTTTTGTTATATGTATTGTAATATATTTATGTAGTATTTACTATTTTATACATATTTATTGGTATATGTGTATGTGTGCACGCTGCATCTACCTCTCGATTTGATGTCTCCAGTCGCAGGTCTGCTGGAAGAAATTTCTTAAGAAATATGCAGCACCTTTGTACATTTTTTAAGATACATAAATAAATAATGTATTACGTACTCGTAACGGGCGCGTAAATTTTGTTCCTTATTAATCTGACGTATGAAAATTACAAAACTCGTATTGTAAGTGTAAACATAGTAACAAATTAAAACATATTACATCTTAAGTTTGATCGGCTTGATTGCATGCCTTGCAACAGTAGTATAGTCAAAAACAACAATAACAACAAATTACCTTCTTATGCGCCCGCTATTTACGTTGGATGCGTGGCGAATTTCGGTCTCAAGGGTTCACCATACGTTATAGTATATTTGGAAAGCGTTAGTACGCCTGCAAGTAATGCAATGATGAAATGGCCAGAGATCTGATTATCGCTCAATATTTAAAAGTCCCAGTGTTTTGAGTTATCTACTTTGTTTATACGAAAATAAATATGTATATTGCACGGTCAAGTTTAAAAGAACTTAAATCAAGTATATTTTTATTTTTTAATATTAAGCTGTGTAGTTTCGTAAGTAATAACGCTAATAAGATAAAACGTTCAGAATCACACTCACACCTTACACTAGGATTCCATGTGTTGCAAATGACATGAATACTCACTGAGATGTCACAAAGACCCACGACATGAGAACAAACATTTTACTGTCGTAAATATCTGGACCGGCCTGGGATTAAACCGGAGAAACTTCTTCTTTCATTTCATATACTGAATGAAGCATTTGACTTTTGTTTTCTTATTTAAACTTCAAATTATCAATAAGTTAATATGTCTCCTCAAGCTTCTCAATGAGCATTCAAACTCCATAATGTGTGCTGCAAACTTTCGGTTTCGATAAATTCTATCAAAAGTTGCTGTATCCATAACATGCATATGCATATTTTATGATATTACAACTTCTTAGTCCTTTGAATTTTACATAATTTTTATTTCGGAGTGCAGAAAGCACTCCAATATTTTAACTTAGGAGAATCTTCACAAAACCAAAGTAAGCGGGCGATTACTATTTTGAACTACTTGATTCTAATGTTGGGTATATTTTTAATACTTTTGGGTATAAATTTACACTTTTTATTGAATATTTTACTACCGTGTAACAACACCAAGCAGTTAATCAACGTTACTTTTGAAGAAAATTTTATTTCTTTTAAATTATTTCATTATCAATATATTTTTAATTTAGTTTCTAATTTTGCCTGATAAATATGAAACATGTAATTTTATATATATGAATGTGCTGGAAGTTATAATGTTTTGAGAGAATGTATAAAAATGTTATTAACATCGTAAAGACAACCATCATTTAATTGTGATGCTAGACATTGATTTTTGGATGAAGATATGATAATTTTTAAAGCCAAATATTTAAAGCAGTTTATCGTATAAAATTATCACAATAAGAACATCAACGGAAATTGAACCTTTTGACGAGACACAAAATTTTTACTATACTCTCAGGACAGTATATATGCTAAGAAGTCAATGATAGAGAAACTTTAAGAAAAGGAGATGTCAATCCCTCTTTTTATTTAATTCATGTATTACCTTTAAATTAACGGTACGTTTTGTTGGTAAACAATAGAACAATAGGTTCGTTATAACAAACCTTGTCATAACATCAATGGGCATTAGTACATGTAAATAATGAATCCTGATTACTGATAGTTGGATTATCAGTGGCAAAACACCCAATGTTTCTACCTCTAACCTTCTCTACAGTTCTGTTTGTAGGGATTTAGTTTGTCTAATCATTAGGTCGGTACGTGTTTCAAAGATAATCTTGTAGATAACATTACCATTATCCTCTAGGCAACACCCATTAATTGAAGCGTAGTTACTGTTGTGATTCAGCGTGTACCGACTATGGGGACTTTATATTCCATGCGGTATAACTAACTTTACGTAACAAATAAAGGATCTCCAACAGTTGCTTAGCGATATAAATATTGTTAACTTTATGTAAGAAAATTAAATTATATGGATTTATGGAATATTGTACAAAAATTTCCTATGATCTTAAGGATCTAAAAAGTGAAATTATATGTTTATTATTTGCTTTCAATTGTATTGTAAAAAACATTATTTTACAAAATAAATGTAACCTTACTTCACTTCTTGAAGTAACATTTCTTACATTTGAAAATAGTATCCGCACCAAAAATTATTATCATTAATTTTTATCTAGTGTTCTGTAAATTTTATGTTAACCCCATTTTAGTCTTTTCGGGCTCGGTTTTTCTAGCTCTATGGACAATTGTCTATTAAAGTATCTACAGCGTGCGTGGTATCACTCAAGATATTATTAACTTATATATTAAGAGTTCTCCCAAGCTAACTTTTATCTCTCACCCCGCGGGAGCAGATAACTTTCCCGTGAAAAATAGTATCTTAGAAATTGACTGAACCATAAAGCACGATTTCTATCTTCTTGAAGAATGTCTATAACAATAAATTAGTTCAGGATCTCAAACATTCAAATCCTTTCAAATTTGTTCCAATTCTTGTTTAATAATAGAATGAAATCGTATTTTTTTTCCTTTTATTGCTTTATTAATAATATTAAAAAAATCATCAAATATTTTCTAATATCGAATGTGTGATGTCTGACGTATTGGAAGAGATCTAATTTGTTCATTGGTTTCTGCATGATACGATAACAGACGGACAGTTAGACAAGTATATATATATATATATATGTGTGTTAGCGTAAATTGATCGATAATTATAAGTAATTATCAATGAAAAAGCCTACTTACCTACATTAAATTTTAGAAAATAAATTAATGTACGAATTTCGTGCCGTTATATCACCACCGATACTCGTAATACTTAGCGTTTTTATGGATAACAGCATATTGATTTATTGACGGATTTAACGTACCTACTATGGAAAGATTTAAACGCTTGTTATGATAATACTTGTCGGATATTTTATACCGCTGAAAATGGAAAGGGATCGCTCAAGGTAAGGAGTAAAAGGTAGCAATTTTAACTTGAGCACATTTAAAATAAGTATTAGGTGTTTTGTTGTAAGCAACAAAATAATGTATTTAAAAAATATTGTACCACGTAAGTTTGTAGCAGAATAAACCTTTTTTTATATGTATATATTACATAAATAATAATTTGCAAAAAATTATGTTATGTGTGTAAATATGATTTCAGTTAGTCGTTCCGATGTTAGAACGTCAGCAACCGCCGCATTAATGATTGTAATAATATATGTTATTTAATATTTAATTCATAAAACTTTGGTTATCACAACATATATTTTATGAACTAATCACAAAGAGCATATTTATTTTGTACTTGGTAAATCAAATTATAACCACGATTTTATTTGAATTTCGTTGATGCTATGCGACTCATACAGACTGGAATCCCTCTACGTTAGTAAATGATTCTTTAGACTAAAGCTTATCTCATGCTTTATCTGCCGTGCAGAAGCACTCTTGAGACAAACTTGTGATTCAGTAAGAGTCTCGTCTTAAAAATGTTACGTTGTACATAGTCTCAGATAAGGCACTACAAATGTGATTGAAATCAAAACACATGTGGTCTGTATACTTGTTTGCTACTATTACATCAAGAAACTTGAAATTATTTCTGAAGGTTAAAGGCCTATATGAGCTAATTTAACAGGCATTTTGGTCCTCATAGTTTTACATACCTTTGGATTTCGTCGTGTTGGTGAATTGAAATTAAATAATATTTATTCGATGTTTCTTTTTCCAAACATGTTTCGAAAGTCAAACTCCGCCACCGCTTTAATAAATCTTTTTAACGTGAGACGTCCCTTAAGAAGCGGCAAGAGACTCCCAAGGTATTTGTTTTCTTACTCATAATTATAGACAGCAATTACTTATTGCAATAATATTAAAGTTATGTTCAAGCAGTGATGTTTTTAATCATGGTGTAAAGGGAAATTCGAAACTGAGGAATGCGAGACATATTTATAAAATAGAGGGATGTACCTTTAGGCAGGCGATATTATGAAACTGTAACGGTAACAGTCATGACTATCGGCAAATGTTATATTATTCTTAGATTATCCTTAATTATAAATTTTCATTTTTTAACATAAAAATCACTGGAATCTATCCACAGTCTATCAAAGTTACAATTATAAGTCTATTTCAGATTGAATTTATCACAATATTTTAGTCATTAATATATTAATAACGTCAACTAGCTACGTATTTCAAAATCGTCGTGACATTGTCACACCGTGAAGTGACGCTCATTCGCGTTATATGCGTATGAAAATAAGGATAGTCACATTAGGCAAAAGTACAGTTAGTGATCGCTATCAAAACGGATTGACAGTTAATTGTGACGCTCCGAGTGGCTGGTAGATGTTTAATTAGCTGCCTTTATAGCTTGTTTGTTGGCCAACACTGCGTCATCGGCCGCGTAGCGCCAGGGCCCCGCGTCAAAGTAATAACGTTTGCAAAATTAAACACTTGGAAGCCGCAGAGCACTGACATGCAATATTTTCAATGGAGTAATTTTGTCCAGTCCATCTATTGGTACAGAGTTAGTTCAACGTCGGTACAGCTAACCTCACGGAAGATTATAAAGGATATCCAATATTTGAAAATCTATGTCCTCTCTTTGAATATTGTTTAAATATTTTGAAGTTAATTTTATATATCAGCAACGAGATACTAAATATTTGGTGCTTGATGACTAAATGATGATTTTAGGAAACAATTTTGTTAATTACAAACGAAGATTGTACATTTCATTCATTATTCATTAAACATGCAGTAAATAAGATTGCTATAGTATATTTTTTTTATAAATAAATTAATTATTAAAGACATTATTAGCATTAGCACTGTATTTTCTCCAAAGTGCTGTTGAATAGTATCGCAATGCAAAATAAAAGATCCTAACAATAATTATAAAGTAATGTTGAAAAATACAATGAAAGGGAGATTCATTTCATGTGAAAGTGCTATAAGTACTATAAAAAAATGTGATGTTGTATTATTTTTTATTGACACACCTACCAGCGCTTCCCTTCATTTACCTATGTTTTACGTTTACAAATCGCACCCACATTGTTTTAACGATTTTATCGATTCATTTATTATAACATCTGTAGCCATGGCATTAAAATTTTTTTTTACGAATCTCTTAATAGCCATGTTTACTTGTGTTTTCTATTTTGGGGAAACAGATGAATTTCTTGGAATGAAAAGTATCCTAGATTGTGACCCATAATAAAAGGTACAAATATATAATTCAAACCTGTTCAGTGATTTTAGCTTTCTTTAGTTTTATTATTTGTATACATATGTAGATATAAAAGAAGATTTGTTTTAAACATTTAATCACTCAATAACAAAATGCGACAGATAATGCGTCTGGTCCCGAGCCGTATGTAGTTACCTTCATGAATACTTAGGGTCGACGATAAACATTTGTGATTATACTTTAACTAAAACGGGATCCCGCATGTGTTTGTGTTTATTACGTTAATACAATTACGTGGGAAAATCCTTGGGAATCTGCAACAGTTGACAATAATTAACAATACGGTGTTAAATGATACATATTAAACACTATATGGTTGCGATAAATTATACGTATATAGAACTATACTGTACTGACTTTACAAGATAAGTATAGTATTTTCTATGTACGTCTTCTACCAGGCGACACACATCTTCACGCACTGTGTACAAAAAAGCGACTCATCCTTTTTCCTTTAAATTAAACATTGTCATAAACATTAATTTTTTTGTTATTTTAAATAATTATTTCTACAAATTATTAAGTTTTTCTTAAACTTAATTTTGATTTCTGTACTTCATGCTCATTTTGGCATGAGATAATAGATGTTACTTGTTTCAATATAAATATAAAATAATTGTTACTTTTGGTTGAATTTAAAACAAAGTTGGTTTCATTCTTATAAGATTCATTGGAAATGATTATTTTACTAAAACGTACGCTGCTTTTTAACCGCTGACAGATGTCAATTTTGATCATGATGAAAATTAGATTCATTAGTCGCAGTGACAGATACCATAATGACGACTGTGTAATGGAAATTCTAATCTCAATACAAAGATGTCATAATTCTAAATCGATACTTTAGTGTAGAATGATTTATATTTATATTTGCAAATACTCGATCTATAATAATAACTATAATAATAACTATAATATAATAATATATAATAACTTCACCAGTAATCATTACATTACCCCTTTTTATTCTAAGCAGCAGTTAGCACCTAATTATTCGACACTCAGATTAAGATTTAGTACTATATATGTACGTCACGTTTTCGTATCCAATTTACTTACTACTACATAGCACTCGATGTGGCAGGTCTTTAAGTAATTCGTGTTCACAATATTCAAAGATACTGTAAAAAAATCTTCGTTAGTCCCATTCTGCCTGGTAGATCCGTCAGCGGATGAGATGGTAAGACGATACAAATTTTATTAGTTTTACACTACGAAGTGAGGTCTCCGACGTCTCAGTCCGTTCTGGACGTTTTCTGTGACGTGTTGTTTTGAATGTTATCTTTGTCGTTGCGTGATATTGGTAGCATTTAGTGATCAGGGGCGGGCACAGGTGAAAAACACCAATGTAGCATACTTAGTCACATTCAATCGTCATGCAATTTGTTACATTTAGTTGTTATATTCTTCTATCTATCTATCAGCCACAGTCCACTGCTAGACATAGACCTCCCTTAGTTGGCACCACTTCGACCGATCCTGGATCCTCTGAATCCAACGATTTATATTCTTGTAGTAAACAAATAACGAACTATATACAATAAAGTCATTTATTTTTGGACTACGAAAATCCGCTACTAAACAATTCATATTCATCTTACTCTTACACTAAAAAAATTGAATGGCTGTTTTGCAATTAAAAATAATAAATTAAGAATTTGGAGAAATATAATGATTATCAACTGTTTCTAGAATTATTAACCGTCTGTGTTTATTTATGTCGATTTGCTTTAGAAACCACTAGATGGAGTTTGTTAAAATATTCAGTGAGTTCTTTAACTTTGGGTAAAGGTTGTCTTATACCGATATCCCAAAGGTTATAAAGGTTAAAGCCTTAGCTTGCATTTCCCAATATACTCCCAAATATCCCAATATATCCCAATAGTGGTATATATAACAATTGTTATATACTCATTATCATTATCTCATTATCACTATGGAAATGACCCATAACATGGAAAAGTCATCTCATACTTTAACGTTAATCTGTTGACAGTCATGTAGATTTCGCATCTTTGAAGGTCGTTTCCAAGACATACCTATAATACCACAAAAAATCTAACTTGTATTATATATATACATAGTATATATATATCCTAGTAGTAGTAGTACTAGTACTTTTGCGTTTATATTGGATCACCATTAGACCACAACCTGACTCGTGGCCAACTTAGTATTCCATCTCAGATCCTCGATGTACTTAGCCTTAAAAACGACATCGTAGAGGCATGTATTTGTAAGGTAAAGAAACTTACACCACGTCTAAGAACAAAATAAAATACCGTCAATGGGTCTGACCTACTTGCAAATACGAACTTGAAATCTAAACATAAAATGCACGCGATTTTTTTCCTAAAATAAGAGTACCTACCTAGGTACCTACTACAAAAGAACGGAATACATATTTCTGTAAATAGTAACGAGGCTAGGCACCTTTGAGTCGTACAGCTCGCGTTTGGAGGACGTCTTTGTTCCAAGTGGCGCGGACAGTATGGACGTTTCATTCCAATTACGCTTCTGAAGTGAACTTTTGTGCTTCCACAGAAGGTTTAGCAGCCAACTAAAGAGTTTGTTCCCTCATGAATAAGGGTAATTTATGTCTATACAAAGCAACTAAACGTTCAATAATAGTAATGTAAATAAAATATACTGAAAAATCGAATCTAAATTGTCCCACTGCCGCGTTCACATCGTGCAATCTGAAATCATAAAATGTGCAAATTTTACTTTCTAAAATTATCAAATTTGAACGGTGAAATTGGTTGTTGACATTTCTGCGGAAAAATCATAACAGTTGCCACTGTAAACACATATTTTCTTCAAAGCAAATAATGTGCACAAATAATACATATGTTATTTGTCGAAACTACACTTGAGGGGCTTTTGAGTTGATCAAATTAATTTACTTATTTCTTCGTCCTATACGAATTCTAATTTCAAAATTCCTAAGCTCAATCGACGTTACATTTCTATATTTTTTTTAACTCATTTTTTATTTTTTACTAAGAAAATATATATAATAGATGAAAATAAACATCAAGGTGCATTTTTTCGTATACCACCAAAAATATATATGCCAATATTCCATCATTGAATTGATTAAAAGTCTATCTTTTATTGATCCAAAATGTTCTCCTTAGATCCAGCATCATTTTTTATGTTGCACAGACGATTCCTCGTTAAACGCGCCGATATGAAAACATCTCTTGTATTGCTTACCGTATAATCTAATGCAACATGCATATTGCAACGTGAACGAGGTGCAATACATAAATGTGATGTCCTTGCTAAATATGTTATTTCTATTCCAAATTGTATTTGTGAAATGTATATATTACTACAGCCAATTCCCCCCTTTCATACTGTCCATTGATGTAGATGTCCACACTTCCTCCTAATCCTAGTCCAGTAAGGTAAGTAACATTAATGTATTATAAAATTATACAAGTCACTTATATCAATACATAATGAGTAATGTTGTATTATCATGTCGTAACCCTGTTCAAAAGATACAATGTTTAAACGGTTTATCTTTTATTCTCGCGTCTAACAGACTACACAACTGTAAATCTTCGTAGTATTTTCCTTGTCTTGTATTGCACTGCACACCCAACTTAACATCTCTTTCGTTTTTTTGTCGTTTTATCTTATAGAAGAAATCGCTATTTGGCGATGAGTTCACCTTTTGCGCACCACGCGTATTTAATTGTAACATGCTTTTGTCGTCCATAACTTATGGTGTACAATAAAGTGTACTAAATAAATAAGACACAAAATGTTGTGTTGCTACATACATACAATGTTTACTAATAGTATACTAATATAATGCAGTATCGTATGTAGTATAAATGTAAACACATTTATATAGTTTGTACTGAAATGTGCTACCTTGGCAACTAATTCGCGGTGAGAAAAGTTGTGACAAGCAACTTTTTCTTCAGTATGAAAATCGAGGTACTCAGCGTCTCTTACAAATGAGGAGTTGAATCTGTCGCATATAACCCATTATATACCTATGTAATGTCAGTGGGTTGCAGTAGCTATTGAACACCAAGAGGACTGCATCTATTTGTATATTAATAGAAAAAAAAACTGAACTGAATCTTGACACTCGGAAGTAAACTTTCTGAGTAAAATGACAGATGTTATAGTAAAATTTTATGCAAAAAATTCACAAAACTTTATACCACCAAATGGTCGTTGCCGTTCACGCATATTTATATCACCAAATATAATTTTATTATAGACTAGCAAATGCCCTCGCTTCGCTTCGGAAAAACTACCTTACGCTTAAACATCTGCATTTTTCTGGGTTTTTGTCGTTCTGTAAATTAGAAATACATATATTAATTTATAAATTTTTATTTATGGACGGATTGCAATGAATCAAAGTTTAAGTGATGTTTACTGCAATACATTAGTGAAAACCGGAATAAAATCGATTAAGCCGTTTCTGAAATTAGCAGTAACAAACGTACGGACAAACAGACAAAAATTCTAACAATTATTGTTTTGGATTCTATTGCTTTAATAAAGGCCCCTAATAATATTTTTTCTCATATATCGTTCATGTACAGAAATAAATCAGTTAGAATTTTATTATTAGTATAGATTTAATAGAACAAAATCATATATAAGGGAGGAAAAGAATGGAAGACGTACAAAGAACACGACAGATTGTTTATCTAGTGAGACTTGAAATTATTTAGTTATGTACCTACATAAATGTACATTTTCATATCACTTAGGTTTTGTGAGACAAATAGTAGCTATTTAATGACTCCTATTGTTCATCATTATCACGGGGAATAACCAAATATTAGATTTTATAATTATAAACTGAAATGGTTCCATTTAGCCTTCTTGGTGCAATATTTGAAAACCATTAAAAATGTTTTGCATTTGAATTTTGTAAGTACATAAATGCATTTTTATAATTTGTATCATCATTTAAATATTTAATAATTATTTAAATAACTTATATGAATAAGATAATTATAACAATAATAATAACAGTGTTGGTGTATATAAAAAAAAATATGGCCAGTTAAACGATATGGCCTATTTAAATATTTATCAAAAAATCTATCTAAGAAATAAAATTAAACGACGCTATGAAAAACTATGTTTTATTTCTGAATAGATTAATATTTCTCTTTTGTTAATACCCGTTTTTTTTACTATGTAGTATTTTTGTGCAGAATTGTTGTATCCTTACCGGGAGTAACGAACAGTCGAATGTGCTGTATTGTTTTCTGGGAGTCGGCATAAGACGAACTCTATATGACTCGCTATAAAATTACATGCACAGTGCAAAATCTGCCATACGTTAACTGAAACGTATTCTACACTTTAAGAATTTATGTTTTTAGCAATTTTAATCTCGATAACTACAATACTCTTAGCTGTCAGTGAACTAAATAAAGTTTGAAATATAGTACAATACAGCGTATAATTAATCATAAAGAGGGATCAAGAATTATAGTTTGAATCTAAAATATATGTTTGAATGTATAATACCAATTAACCATCAACAAATCTTATAACCTTAATTGTTTTGGCAAAATATTCATGCATCGTATACAGTGAGTATCTATTGATCTAATTTAAAACAAGCTAAGTTGAAGACCCTACAACAATTTATATATTCTCTTTGAAAGAGAATGTATTTTGCTATTACAAAAAAAATGCAAAAGCTATCTATCGACTATACTATCTGGTACCTTTCGCCATCACAAATAATTAAAAAAAAATTCCCTGCACGAGCAAAGTAAATTTTGTTCTGGTATAATTTTAACATTTTTCACATAGATTTTCGTATGAATTAAACGAATTGAAAAAACAATGTTCGTACTTCTCCTATTTGTTTGTATGCTTGCATTTTTCTATTGCCATACGTCCAATACTAAATTAAAATCTTATATGTAGGATCACTTACATATCCGTTCATCTATTCTTAGAAATACCAATAAAAAAACTATTCGTTCTTAATTTTTTATTGAAAACGAAAAATATTTCTGGGTAGATATATCATACAGAACACTATAATACTAAGTAGCC
Source organism: Megathymus violae (assembly GCA_003671415.1). Classification (NCBI taxonomy): domain Eukaryota; kingdom Metazoa; phylum Arthropoda; class Insecta; order Lepidoptera; family Hesperiidae; genus Megathymus; species Megathymus violae. The sequence continues at coordinate 804,969 of PDGT01000007.1, read as the reverse complement.
GTGAAATATCGATGAGGGATCATTTAGACCAATTAAGTGGAGTCGCACTTAGATACGCGACATACCATAATGTGTTAATCCTGATACGTAGTTGCTTACTTAATGACCCAGGTTCAGTTAGCTGCACAGGAAGATTTGGCGGCATATCAAGTCTCGATCTAAAATTATTTCATAAAATTTGACCAACACACGCAAATTCGATCGCGTCAGTTGGAACGGAATATTGTAAAATAGATGGCGCCATCTAATACATGACATTGACAAAACTTATCTAAACAGACTGTACGATTATTTATTCCCCGCATTTTTACACATAAAAACAAACATACATTTGATCAAAAAACGGTACGAATTTTATATTTAATCCCTTTTCTTCTTCTCGTGGCATTTTCTAGTCAAATGCGATAAAATTAAACTATAATACTAAATATTATTTTAAGAATAATGGACCTTGTACAATATTCTTCACAGTAAATTTATGAAACAATAAATTAATTGGTGTACCATTAAGTAAAATTGAGTGTAGTCGAAAGACCGTTAGGTGCAAAAATTTCTTGAATTTCTTTCATTCTTCGGCGAACAAGTTTAACTTTTGACAACACTTATTGTAATCAGATATCAGTTACTAAGCCATAACGTACGCCTTCGTGAGTTTTAAAAACATCTGACACTTGGCTTGGTTATTCTGCTTTGGAGAAGAATTATGGAGTAAGTTACAAGTCTACTCAGTAAAAGAATGAGACCCGTTTTAAGTAATGAACCGCTAATGGTTGCAGCCAATAAACATAATTGTTCTATTAAAACAATAGATAATGATGACATGTGATTAATAGTTTGAGTAGCATTTTCATTACCGGTCACATATCAATGTAATCATAAAGGTATAATCCGCGATTGGAATAATCCTTTGAGTCTCGGTGGTTAATATTGATCCTGAATCAACACAAAATTAATTAGGTAACGAAATGCGCCAATAATCGTAAATACCATAATGTTTGTAAATGAATAATAAAATTATTTGACGTCACTGCATACTCGTGTAATATGTTCGTTTTTTGGAAAGTTTTCCAAGAAGTTTTAAAAATATTTATTATTAAAATTTTCAATACAGTGTCGCTTAGCTTTTAGAAACATTATGTTTAAAAATAATGTGCACACCTGAAATATTTTTAAATTGATTTTATATCTATTTTATAATTTTATTTATTTTTTGATTTATTCTTTATTTTATCTATTTACCTAATAACAAGGTATACGCCGGGTACATACTTCTTGCGATTCTTCAAGTAAGATATTGGAATTTTCTACCAGCCAATTCAGTGTGAATTCAATGAGAGAAATTCGAGGTAGGTATGCATACAAAACAAGGATATAGAATTAATATGAATACATAACTTAGGTTAATCAAATTTTATATTTCCTCATATCCTGTATTTTAAGTTCTAAGAAAACAAATAGTTTTTTATCTCCCAATCCCCTTGATAGATGGATAATAATATAATGTCAAAATATCATACGGCTGTATGATCGCGAGTAAGTTTTGTTATCTATTACTAATACAAATAGGCACTGTACATAAATTCAAATGTAGTCAATGCCTCTAGGTAAGTAAGTATTAGATATGTGAATTTATATTTATGTACTCTAACTCTCGTGTTTTGATTCCAACCTGTTTATTTTCATGGCGAAAGATCTCAAAACAGGGGATTTGGTAGGATCTAAGGCTGTCAATCTCCACTAATACCGCTGAATACGACCGCGTTCTACAATTCACAGTACAAACAACGTAAACCTGTAAATTATAAATTGATTTTGATCAGAACACATGCGGCACTTAGAAAATTATGCACCATGTGGGGGCTATCACATCAAGCGATCGGGCGCTCACTTCCATTAATCATTCCATTGATTAATGTGTCGTCACAAAGAACATATTTACCTACTGTGCGCTCCAATTTCATAAAGTAATCCCAATTTTGGTATATCTGACACTTCTAGTATTATAACTAACAATAATGTCGTATATTGTTGCAGTACCTACTGGCTTAGTAGTTAATTTTTTTACTTTTAATAAGTGCTTCATTACAAAACCACCAGATGGTATTCGGAAATAGATATGTGTCCAGGGTGATATAGACACTTAAATTATTATTATTATTATGCGAATATTTTGCAATTTATTATGTGATATTTGAAGATGTACAGCACGTATTGATGGAAAGTGTTCGAAATGTGGCACTTAGGCAAGCGATGCAGTTTATAACAAGTCTCAAAGTAGGTAGTTGTAACAGCATTTTGTGATCACCGTCATTAGAGAAACTAAATTGCTATTAAAACTTTTAAGTGTTATGTAGTCTACTTTTACTAAATTTATAAATATTTATATAAAGCAAACGAGGGTTACATATTAACTATGTAAAATAACGCTTTTTAAATAATGAAGATTAAATAAATATATAGTCAATTTTAAATTCATCATCTCAATCTGTAACTAATATCACTGATGGGATCGGGAGACGTCTCACAATGTATAGATATGTATAGATGGCTGTTAAATACGGTCTGTTGGTCTTTGCTATGCCGCTATCGCATTGGTAATGCCTCCGGCTATACGAATGTCTATACTCTGACTATGATCACTTACCAACAGATAACCCGTTTACTGGATTGCTTAAATAATGCATAAAAAAGTGTGCAGTGTGGGCTGTAGCTCAACGCGCTGGTCAAGTACTGATTGGCATACTTCACACAAATTTCAGAACGTTATTGAGGACGCTAACGTAAAGTAGATTTCGTCACGATATTTTCTGTATACAAAGCATGTAATAATTATTTTCTATTACGCACACTAAAAAATTTCAAGTGCATACAGGATTTGAACCTCAACTCCCCTTACGGAAAATCGACGTCCAAACCTCTATTAGTTATGTTAACTAACTTCTTCTACAAGTAGATATTAGTAGCCGTATTGGGGCGGCTTAGAATACTACCCCCAATACCATGCTGGCAGAACAGGGTGTCGTAAGAGGCGACAGACGCCAGCCTGCTTGGTGGTAGGGCTTCGCATATGGATTATATTATCAGTATTATTATTAAGTCATTAATATTATTACTGGTATTATTATCTTTCCGTGAAGCCTGCCTGGCTAGCTACCACTCTCCTGCTTGAGTCAGCAGCCAAACGACTCGTCATGTTCCGGCTGGGGGCTGGAGAGCCAGTGCTTTCTTTCTTACCTTCTTCTCATTTCCTGGCCAACAACGCATTAATGATACCTATGATCTTGCTGATGTCCATGGGCGACGGTGACTACTTACCATCAGGTGGCTCGTCTGCTCGTTTGTCGGCTATTAACATAAAAAAGTAGAACAATTAAACTAGATGTATAACTAATCCTTTAGTCTTTGATACTTTAGGTTTCACATTAAACAAATCACTGTACAATAAAAATGTTTGGACAGAATGTAATTACGACGTCTTTCTTTCATGCCTCCTATCGTAATAATGCGCTAGCGCGATTTGCCAGGTAAGTATTTACGGTTGTTTGATGGGTCCAAATCTGGTTTAAAACATAATAATTAATTAATTAAATACAATAATTAGTTGTAACATACAAATATATATACATAATATACTTGTATGTCAATTCGAAATAATGTACCTTTCAAATGGTAAAAGAATTTTCAAATTAGGTGCCGAGGTGCTTACGCGGAGTATGTGGAGATTACCCTCCGCACACACACAAACTCACAAAATTTCTACTCCCTCTTTGTAATTATATAATAAAAATAACGCATTGTGAAAGGATAGTTCCATATTAATATTAATATATTTATATATATAGAAAAAATTGCCTTTTTGGAAGAGGTTCTTACGAAATTGACGATTGATTACATTGTTATTGCCAATATTTAATTTAAAAATTCAAAAATCTGTTCTTAAATTATGGTTTGTAGTAAAGACATAGTAATGATTTGGCAAGAGTTTTTTTTATGTCCAGCCACCAAACCAGACGTCAACCCTTCTCGGGAGTGAGCAGTAGCCCAGCTAACTAGAACTTTGGATGTCATAGGTATCGCCATCTCATAGAGTGTTGCCTTGCTTCCAACAACAACCAGCCCGATCGAGCCCTTCTCCGGTGTGGCACCAGACTGCCTCGTCTGGATTATCGTTATACACAGTATTTGCTAGATTTTATCACCTTTTACGACACGCTACTAGTCTAGCTTGCGATGGGAAATACTTGTATTCTTACTCCGTCCCCATACGGACGCCAGGGAGAGGCACCTTGGTGTATGCTCTTCGCAGTTGACATCGTTCTGATAGAGGAGGATGGTGCATTGTTACAGAGCAAACTTGATGACTGGCGGCACGCACTGGAGACGATTAGTTTGAAAATCAACAGAACCAAAACTGAATATTTATTCTGTGATTTCGGTGGTATCTTAGGTGCTGTCCCAATAACAATAAATAGAAGTTAATACCAGTCTGATCTGATTTTATATACCTTGGTAAATTGGGATATAAAACGGCGAATCAATGCAGGATGGCGAAAGTGGAGACAAATAATCAGTACTGCATGCGATCGGAGAATGTCGCTTAAAGTTAATTGCAAGATTTACAAGTCGATTATAAGACCAGTAATCATGTACAGCTCGGAATTAAGTGAGGAGAAACGTCTCCACCCTGCCGAGATGCGAATGTTGAGACGAATGTGTAGAGTGACACGAGTGGATAAGGTCAGGAATGAGTATGTAAGGGGTAAAAGTAGCACCTATAAAAGATAAAGTAAGAAGTATGTAGATGGTTTTAATGGTTTGGGCAAGTGATGAGAAGGAATGAAGACCATGTGACCAAAAAAGCGATGAATATGAATGTGGATGGATATAGGGCGAGAGAAAGGGCAAAAAATACGGTAGATAGATTCTATTAGGAGTGATATGAATGAGGTGGAAATGGACATACTTGTAAGTATGACAGGAAAGCGCCATGAATAGAAGGAAAGACATACTGCGCCTACCGCAGATAATGGGATAAGGTAAGGCAGATGATGATGAATTATGATTCCACTTTAAGTACCTAGGTGTTAACGAGACCCTAAGACAGGCAGAAAATAGGGTGACGTGGAAGCAGCTCGTCAACTCCGCCATCATGGTTTTCCAGAATGGCCACAGACAAAAATAAGTAATGTATATATTTTCAAATGTAATTAACGACTTTAAGATATTACCCGTGTGAATGTACATATATTGATATACCCTAACGCCCGTGTTTTGAAGTGTTTAAGGATTCTTTGTTTTAATCGGCCCAGTTAAATCCTTAAGTGAAAACGAATAAAACGAGGCACTTTATGAAACCTTGATTGTACATTCGGCATTAATGTGATTCCAAAACCAATTAAATGAACTATAAATTTGTATTAGATTAAATATCTGTAGAATTGTAATACCATTTCAAAAAGATTCAATATTTTTAAAAAATCCATAAAATTAAAATATTTTTTATTTTCAGAGTTTCGTTTGTATGTATATAATGGTAATTAAAGGTTAAGCATTAATTATGAGCCATACTCTAGAAACATAGTATTTTTATATACAAAATACAAATAAACAATATTATGAAGGTATTTTTTTTTAATACTACGTTGTTATTTAATAATTTGATCATAGTTAATAATCATAATTTAGTGAGGTAACATTGTCATAAAGGTATTGTTTCTTCACATTCTTGAGGCAACAATAACAGTGGTAATATCACTTTTATTTTTCAAACTACTCACGCTTAGTGCGCCTTCTGTTATCACCTTCAGACAGCCGTCTTAGTAAGGGCGACATCAAGTTAAGAAAAAAAAAAACTCGGCTTTATGGCTACTAAAATTTACCCTTTCATTACTAAGTTGTATTTGAAATGTGTAGGACAAACTTATTTAAATTGGTCAGTTACTAATTATATTAGCAGAACGACGCGACGAACAGGTATAATTAATATTGCAAATGTTATTAGCAGATGGGTCGAGTACGACCCATCTATAAGCTATCTTATGATCCAGGTGTAGCGATCCCGTGGACAGTGGGCTTCAAACCTATTTGAAGGGTCCCTAACCCGGATTATCCGGATGAATTACTTTGCTACCGATCACGTATCACTGGAGCGAAATTTTTTGGCACCTGTTGACATTTCATAACAACGTAACAGTGTTAACAAACACAACACAATGTTTCTAGAGTACACTTTAAAAAGGGCATTGTAAGTACAATCTAGGTAGAAGTTCCTAGCACTCCTAGTTAAAATAGTTTATTGACAAGTAAAATTTAAAAACTATTATATACATATTTCAATTCAATATACTATTTAAATGAGTAAATACTCATTGCTTATAATATTTAATAAAATAAAATGTTATCAGTTACTCCCTTGAAAGTCTTCATCTTCCAGTAGAAGTCTTATTAAAATCGCTTTAGGCTTTAGTATGAAGATATAAACATAAAGACAAAAAATGGTTTAAAGACTTGTTTAGGTACTGGTATCATTTAATTTAACACTGTGTACTGCGAAATCATAGTTATTTTGAAATTATGTAGGTACAAGCACTTAATGTTTTTTATATAGTAAATATATATTATTTAGGAATAGTAAATAATGTACGACGACTACCAACCCTGTAAAGAACTACAATTATTTTGGACAGAGTATAATCATATTTCAATGTGAGGTAGTTGCGTTTCAAATGATACGAGTTAAATTCAAATAAATCACTGGGGTGTTAATTTTAAACTAACCGCTTTATAAATTTATTCCATGAGTATCTATTTTAATTACTTATATACGATTCAAATACATTATACTAATTCTCAACTTGCAAATGCACCTATTCAGTTCTAAAAAAATTATAAAATTGAATAGCACAAAAATAAAACACTGAATTTATATTTTTATATAACATTAACTCATTTATAGGCAACAGATTTTTATTGATGGAGAAGAACGGTGAAGAACAGACGGTTTTTAAAATAAGTCTCAAAGAGAAATGGTTCTATTTGAAGAAGGAGTCCCACAAGAGAGACAATGTTTCTACTTCGTACCTATTATATATTTCTTATGTCCGAGGACCACTACTCGTTAAAAACGCTACACTTACAATAATAATGTTGCCTAAAGTAACTTGCTTCACATCAGAGTTGACCCATCTCTGGAGGATCATAAAGCCAGAATGAAATCAGATCAAGGAAACAATGGTAATAATAAAAGGTAGTAGGTACATAATAAAAGGTTATTCAACAATGCTAAATTAATGTAGTACAAGTTTAGACTATTAAAACAGTTACAGGTTATTTTCATAGCTAATTGTATTTACTCACGATGGTTAATACATCGTTGAAACAAGTAATAATTAATTAATTAATTTCTAATACGAACACCAGTCCGAAAAGTTAGGGGCACGCGTATTAAATTTCAACCACAGCATATTTGAGCTGAGTCAATTATTCACCGACAGAGAAGATTTAAAATTTGAAAAATTAAAAATGTCAAGGCTATGGTAGGTCAACCGCTATGTTGCCTGTAAAGTCATTTATCTCGGACATCACTTAAGGCGGCACAACACAAAACAGAATGCTTCGAAAAAAAATTAATATGAGACTTCGGACTCGGAATTATTCCGCACCGCGGACTAAGAGATACGAGTATATGTGTTCTAACCAGTTCCCTTAGAGGATCGCCGAAGATGTATTAATGAGTACGAGTCAGAAGTCCACCACAAATATATTCCTGAGAACAAAGAGAACTGTTATGAAATAGGGTTCTGCGTCCATGACTATTCGTCGCAAGAACTTGCTAAAACAATGGCGTTTTGAAAAGTGTAAACACTACTGCAACTGAAGATTTTCAATTTCAAACTATGAATTGTAATTCGGCTGGAAGTTTGATACAGATGAAAATATTAGAACATATATTTATAGGGATGATAGTGGTGAATTACAATCAATAAGTGGAAAAGAAGAGGCTCCATCTACCTTTAGAGCCGATACGAACCTCTCCTGCTCGTGGTGCAAAATATTTGTTAGTAACTATAAAAGAGACTTTGACGATTGGTCCCTCCTGTTTGACATGTTGTAATCGCACACAGCGGGAGACGTTTTGTCTTTTTTTTAAATCAAGTGTGAGATTTTTTAAATTATTTTGATTGCAAAAACCGTCAATGACATGGTGATAGGCGGCAGTCCATTTACCATCAGGTGGATCTTTAGTTCATACACAAAGGTTCGTCATTGTAGTTATTTTCGAAGTTAAATTACAAGGCTTTAATTCAGCAATTAAATATTCGCATTATCATGGCAATGGGTCAAGAAGGGAGATACTAAGAGTTTAAGATACGAGGACCTTTGTCCTTCGAACCAACAGGCGTAGTATCTTTACTAAGAGTTAAAGAAACGGAGATCAGGCTAGTTTTCGAAATGAAGCGTTGATATGTAGAACGCCTTTGTATTTTTAGCCAAGTGCTTAATGAGAATCCATGCATGATCGCTGTACTCTAATCACCGCTTTGCACATTCCAATTTGTCTCTTCAAATTGAACTGTTGTATACAGCACCACATTCCGTACATCCTATCCTGTCATCGATGCAAGCATCGTGTAGCGGATAGGCTAACAATAAGGATTGCTTATTGCTTAGTTAACTCTGATTTTATGTTATCTTACAATTTCAAAGTTAAATCGTCTGGGGTTGTATATATTCTTACTAATTTAGTGCAGCATGTCGTTATATTATTTTCTAAAATTTAAAATAAACGTAAATATCTATAATAGATAATAATTATGTTAGTGTTAAATGTTATTTGTCATCATGTGAAATAGTTCCCCCTTGTCATCAAATATTGGCTGTGATAACGAGCAACTTGTCTAATATTAAATATCAATATATAGATTAAACATTAGATATATAAAGTATTACTGTGAAAGACTCTTATTATTAAAAAATAAGTTTAGTCAATTTAGTCAAACTAGTGGAATTATATTGTATTAAATTTATAAGGCTTTTAAATTTATTAGGCTTATTTGCTTTTTTAACCTTAAATATCTATAAAACGAAAGCCCATATATAATTAAAAATAACAAACCAACACTAAAGTTTAACCACGATTTTTAAACTTAAAAATTTAAACCAACAAATATTTTAGTTTGCGCTTACCCTTCTGAAATTTACATCAGTGGATATATAGGTCAACTTTAGAATTTTATGAGTAGTTGGTTTTGATTGATATCAATTTAAAAATAAACTGAGTTCAAATATTATTTTTAAATTTATTTATGCGCTTGGAATTACAAATTTTGTATTAAAATTTAACTTAAAAGTTTCCAGATGTTAACGCTCGTAATATAAAACGACGTCAATCAACAAAAAACATAAATATCTCCATCTCGCTTTATTGTATCACAATGGAAAGAGCCTACTGTGCCTTAATATGAATCCGAAAAAATTTAGTGTAAAAATTTTAAAGACATTTACGTAAATAATATTTATAAGTAACGAGAGACGGGCCCAAACAAACAACATTTTAATACTTTAAAATGGCATTGTAGCGCCTTGTTACTTAGAGACTATTACGTTCCTAAACAACGTTCGAAAGAGTTTAGAATGAGGGGACGAAAATGAAATGACATGTAGTATAAAGTATCACTTGCAGATATTCCTGACTCTTGAAATTCTGCCCCATCTCTTTAATGTGCGTAAAATCATAATTTGATACAGCACAGTACAGCAGTACTAGTTTTAACTTACAAAAAATCTCTTTGTTATAGAAAAACTGTGAGGTTCTTTATTTACTGAAACGTGGTAAATACTTACCGAATATATTATGGTGGATACTACAATATTATGTATGACATGTTTCAGATCGAGTATTAAAATAAATTGTTCATATATTAATGGGGCTCGCGTAATAAAAAAATTTGTACTGTGAATGGCGTATTTTCCATATCCCGCAGTATTTGATACTACGTATTACTGTAATACTGATACTGATACTTTGTACTATTGTAAAAGTATACCTGTCATCACTTGGTAAAGATTATTTTTATTGTTATTTAAATCCAATTACCATATATTTTTTCTGGTCATTCATGATACTCTTGACAAAAGTTCTTTGTTTAATTTTCTTATTTACTCCTTTACATTAGCCCCCAAGATAATTGAAGAATCAGTTTATTTATTTTATATATGAGGCTTTCATCGAGTGATCAAACCCTATGTATGTACCAAATTTTCATTTATCTCCTTTAGTAGATTCGGAGAAAATCGAGCATGACTGACGGATTAATAGATAAAAGCAATACTACACATAGGGATCTAGTTTTTTCACCGAAGATATGGATATCTAAAATCTGAGTTCTCGATTTTTCAGTTTTAAAACGTGAAGCTAAATTTGTTACATAAATATTTGCAAGCTCATTTTAATTATTATGATCCTCAGATTAACCAGATCAATAGGAAATTGATTTCGGCGGTACGTTTTTACGCATTATGCTTTTTCAATTATTATTCTTTACCTTGACTGTGTTGACGTTTGGTATTAGATCTAACATACTGGTGACTTTAATAAACTTGAACGAATTCAAAACATTTTTATTCAATTCATATCCAATATTGGGAAACATCATCATATTTACGGGTATCGAGATAAATTCAAGTGGCTACGTCTTCGCCAAAACAGCTATATCCTTTCTGATTGACACCGTCATATTTACTTCAAATATTACGGAATATTTTAAACAACGGTTTTAATATATTTTATTTCTGATGAGACTGGTATCATCATGTTGATGATCGCTATTTATGCTCTAATAGAAATCATTATGGGGCTTGGAATTCGTTTTTACAATAAGATTCCTAAGTCGTTACGCGAGTTGCCCATTGGAACTTTTAAGCGTCGCATAAAAACACAACTTATAGGCAAGGGATATTATAGTATAGATGAGTACATGAATGACAAGGATGCCTGGACAAAATTAGTGTCGAAACCAGTTCCGCACAGGTTTAACTAAACTTTTGTAATTACCATATGTTGTTTAAAAGATGTGCTGAGGAGTTTCTTTCGCCGTTTCTTTTCCTCATTGTTAAAGCACCTTTTCGAAACGGTGGTAGAAGCAAAAAATGACGTTCATAAGTGTATTTACTAAATACCTATATGATTAAATGATTTTGAATTTAAATTTGAATCTATTTTACTGAATTCCTTCCTATTCTTCGTCATCTAAAGTCAGTTGTTAACTGCAGTGGCTATGTTATTTTAGAATTCTTTCTCAGTTAAAATCCGACCTGGACATTCACTTGAATATTAATCAACGCAATCAATCCATATAAACAAACTGTTGAAAAATTCTAACAAACAAAAATATTTTCATAATTTTTCCTCCTACCCGGTTTCAATGTCGTATCTACTATAACAGCTTAAAAAAATATTTACAAGAAATCGCTAATTAAGAAATAAATCGGTTATTCATCGTAAAAAACTGTATCTCTAAATTATTATCTGAGGCATATAATAAATCAATATTGTTGTTTTTTATATTACAAACTATCAAACTGTCCTAGGTTCGTTTCAGAGAAACTACGCCTTACGTTTAAATATAACACCTACATTGTTTTAGGATTGGGTTTTTCTCGTTCTGAGAATTGGAAATACATATATTCATTTATAACTATTTTATTGATGATCGGATTGAAATGAAACAAACTTTAAATATTTAGTAATGCTTACTGCAATACATTAGTTAAAACCATACCGAAATCCGTTATGACGTTTCTGAGATTAGCGCGAACAAACGTACATACAAACAGCCAAAAATTCTAACAACTATTGTTTTACGTTCGTATATCCTTTATTGTGTATAGAAAGCGATTAGTTACAATTTTATCATACGTATAGATAGATAATCAACGGAATATTACAACGTTAAATGTTTTCTAATGAATTTCTTGCAATGACAATAGGTACTTATGGAATTAATATGCTTTTGTAGGAAGTATCTGAAATCCCTCATTGCATAATTGCCAATTACGTCATCTTCACAGAATATAAAAGAACAAATGTTTGATGTCCCAAAGGTTAAAATGTTTAATCAGTAATAGAAGAATTAATGTTTTAATGATTTAGTAATTTATTGTAGTCTTGTTTTTTATATTAATTACATCAGGTGTTATTTATTTTACAAATTGTACTATGAAAAATTGAGAGCTAAAATTTGATATTCCATTTTTCGTTGAAATCTTTGCATTACTCGTTGTCCTCTCAAATTTTTTTTCAATTAAAATTGTCTGCATTTACATCGTTCTGACGGGAATGAATCCACCAAGTGGTTTGTGGTGTTTCCTCTACTGCCGACAGTGAATTAATCTAGCTCATTTTTACTGTTTGGGCGCCGTAAGCTGTGTCCCATTTACATCCTTTTCTCATTCATTGTGTGGACTGTGCCTTGTTACTAGCCACCATTATTCAAGTATACCATTTTTATTTCTTTTTTACCGTTTTTATATTGTCCCACATATTACTCACAAGTATATTTTGGTATTTGGGTCCTGATTGTACTTTTCAATGTCTAGGTGAACTCTTGTTGGAGTATTTTTATTATGTCTTATCTTATGAGATATATAATTGTTTCAGAAACCATTTATATGTAATTTTATTTCTAAGACAGATTTACGTTCTTGGTTAATATTCAATTTCAAAATGACTATTTAATTAAAATTTTAGATTTAATTGAGACAATGATATAGAACGCTAAGATAAAATATAAGAAAGAAACCTTATTACGAATCTAATCTGTCCTATCTATAAAAAATGGAAATAAATTCATCAACACCACCACGCTTGCCAAGTGGTTGGTAATGTGAAACATAAGAAGGTCAAACTATTTGAGGTTCAATATTCCTGATGAAATGAGCGCGTTTTGTAATAACGAACTGATGCACCCGGATATACGACCAAAAGCGGTTCTCATCAGAGAACGCTTATTTACAATATCTATCAGCTGGGTTTAGTACATTGTTATGTCTATAAATGATGACGTAACACAATTTTGTATTTAAGCAATTCTGTAAAACTATCAAGACATCCATCCTTCAGAAATTTCTGAAATAATTTAATTTTTGTTTACTAAAACTACTGCAATATACACACGTTAGTAATTATTCAACACATGACATAAAAGTAACTCTTTCAAAACCAAAGAGTGAACTCAATATCAGCTTTGAGGAAAGGGTACTGACGCGTAAAATTGTATGCAGCTTTAGAAAACAGTTCGGCCGACCGGCATTGGGAGGCACACCCCGTAGCGGGCCCTCACTTCCAATAAAATTGTCAATCAAAGCCCGGCGAGTCAACACACAGGTTGCTTGCACCTACAGTATATTGGGCGAGAGCGTGAATATGGACTAAATTTTTTTTTAACGTAGTTTTGAACCCTAGATCAGCTTGGCGGATATATAAGAGGAAATACTAATAATAATATAAATGTAATAATAGATACGAGTATATTTCCAGTCAGATATAGATATTAAAAATCCTGATAGCCATTGCCATCATTTCATCATTCCAATACAGTCATAAATTTAAATAAGTCCAATACAGTCATAAATTTAAATTTAAATAATGAAATAGTCCGCTTTCTCTGTCATGTGCGAATTAGCAGACTTCACACTCTTTCGAAAAACTTATGGTAAACTGAGCAGGTTCATCAGATATTCACAAGTAGGTGTCGTCACAATACACCGTACACAATTCACCGTAGCAAGTGATAGTTAATCTTTGAAATTGGATAAGTTATTCATTTGGAACACTGACGATTATACTAAAATTAGAACGAGCACACAAGGCTTTGACTTCCCTCGCTATTGTTAAACGTTACGTTTAATTCAGTAACAAACTCTACAAAGGATAACATGCAATGCGCTTTACGTGAAGTAGTTATTGGTTCATTATGCAGTGGAGTACTTATTTAAATTATTTCAAACCCATTATTAAAGTTCGAATATAAGCTTAATTATAAATGTCATATACTATGTATTAGCAGAAATATTAGCTGATCTCCTAATACTTTAAAAGTAGCAAGATTTAAAAGTTTTAATTTTTTTATTACCATTATTACGTTTCGTAACATAAAGAAATATTTTAACATAGCAGTGTACACAAAACTTATGCACTGCAATTATCAGTCTTATACATTAATGTTATTGATAATAGTTTAGTTACAAAATTTCTATAATAATTTTGTTGCAAGAGTGTCTCTTATTCGTATATTATATAAAATCGTTTGGCATCTATGAGATGTATAATTTCTGTTTGACTTGAACGTTTTGGTTTATAAAATTGGATTCAATTGTTGGCGCTATAATAAAATTGTTAAATTTTATATATGTATAACGAAGTTATACGTATATATATATATATATATATATATATATTCCGGATCAAAAGCTAGGATTAGCTAGTTACTTTATTTATATTGCTAACTTTGACAGTTATTTCTCCAAACAACATAATTTTGTCTTACACGAGCTTGAAAACGTCGATACGCTTTAAAAATTCGGTATTCAATCCCACCGTTTACAGCTAATTGAAAGCTGGTACAGTGATGCGCGAACTTGATGAATCTGGCGGATGGAACAGGCATTCGTGCGCGCGAGATTGACGGATTGAACTGACGAAAATATTCCTTCTCAGGGTTGTGGAAAATTATGTACAAGCGAAGGTTGTGTGAAAATACCAAATTTAAGGAATACCTAATTCCTTACTCATGTATGATACATGAAACAAAAATACATTTATTTATGTAACCCGAGACATTCCAAAAATATTCCCAGAAGTGTTGACGAATGCAGTGTAGTTAACATTATTTTGAATCTAGCATATATAACAAGTTAAAATTGAATATGAACGAGCACTCCAAATATTTAAAGATCAATCTGCATAATTATAGATTTATTAAAGCCTTATACACACTGATATTCCTAAAATAGGATTCTCAATTGCAGTAGTAATGTCGCGTACTCGCAACATAATTGTGTTTGTCCACGCTAAACGGTGAATATACCCAAATGAACCATCAAAAACACCCACGACCTGAGAACAAACGTTTGTTTATCACATAAATGTCGGTCTTATCTGAGAAATTTATGAGAGGTTATTTGATAATCAATAAAATGATATTCATATTCAGCGTCGAACAACATTAATAAAAACATCTTCCGTTGCAAATATCATAGTAGGTACTTTTACTCATCATTTTATATTTTCAACATTGAAAACCCATAATTGTCTCACTGCTGAACTCAAGGCTCTTAACATGATTAGTGATTAAGGTTATAATTCGCCACGTTTGACAATTATGGATTTGCTATAATTCACCTTCTCACATATTCAAAAATATTATGAATGACGCCTAGATATGCAAGTTTCCTTATGATGATTGCCTTCGCCGAAGGTATTAATGCATAATGAAATTCAAATTCAAAATCATTTAATCATATAGGTATTCAGTAAATACACTTATGAACGTCATTTTTTGCTTCTACCGCCGTTTCGTAAAGAAAAAAAGTAAGTTACCTGTCGGATTCCAGACGTGATTTAATGGATTTTTATTGAAGGTTCAGGTAAACTTCGCTATAAATTCCGGAATTATTTCAAATCAATACAGCCCGAAAACCCGCTAAGTTATTTAAAATGCAGTCGACACATCATACGAGCGAAAATGCAATATTCGCCTGTCCGTGCGGAAACACAGTTATTTTCAATCGAGTTTTTTTTACCCAAAAACCGTTTCAATAAAACGACATGTTTCAGGGCAATTAGTTCTTTACGCAATTTTTAATATTTAGAAATTGAATTCACCTTTTTAGTCTACTTAAAAACAAGCAGGAGATTCTATGTTCTTTTTTTTCGTATAATATATAATGTTAATATGTAAAGAAATACGTTTTTTTATGTACAGCCATAATACCGTCATTTACGAACTGATTTCATCAACTTTTTTTTCTTTGCTGTATAGGAGATGGCTCATAAATGGTCTCCTATAAATATACTGAGGCTCTGATAATGATTTATAAAGATAAATAATGTAACTCCTCAATGAATAGGAATAATTCAATAGTTTTCTAAAAATATCTGTGATCGGTAACACCAACATTGCGTTTTTAACCGACTTCACAAAAGGATCACATTCGTATTTATATATATTAATTTTTTTATGTATGCTCTGCCATGACTCCAATGTTTATAAACCTTTGCAATCAATTTCATGTCAATAAAAATTTAATAATAAAAGTGTTTGAACTATGTACAATTACAAATAAATTAGACTTTGCGATACAAATATTATTTGTTGTTGTAAAATACCATATTTTGTTATTTTACGTAATAAGCATAGTTTAGTTTAAGTAATTACTAAGTGACGTTAAGCGACACGCGTTTGAAATATTATTAGTTGATGTTTCTCAATAAATTGTTAATCCGTCAGAGAAATAAAAAAAAAATGTTACTAACACACCCGTTAATACCTTAATAAAATAAGAAAATAGTTTAAGAATTAATTCTGACGGCAACTCTGCTACCGCAGATATCTTGGAACCTGTTTAAGAAGACATACCGGGATATGTCAGGTTATTGACGCTATCAGACACCTCGCCTAGCTCGGTTTTACAGTTACTCAAGTACAGTAAGAAAACATACATCAGAGCAGACTTAGGTTATGCGCATCTACAGCGCGATTGTTTTTGCTTAAGAAAATCATTAAGCCTCTATAAAATGTAGTCTGATATAAAATTTAGCTCTGTTTTTCCCGAATGGCTTTCCATAAAATATTTTAATTCAATAATAATTATTACTAACATTAAAACTCAAGTAATCATTTGCTAATCAATAAACAAATATTAAAATTTATACTTAATAATTATTGTTTCGTTATGCAGAGTGCCTATTTCAGGTATTTTTTTCCATTTGATAATTTAGTAGAATGTTAACCATAGTGTAGCTACACCTACTACTAGTTATAAAGGTCTATGTCAATGCAAATAATAAGTCTGTGGCGTCAATTATCCATGATTTTGTATATAGAAAACAAGACTTATATATGTACCAATACCCTACTACGTGTGTTCATACAATGCGGGCGCGCACACATATACACATTAATGGGTCCGGGCATCTAGGCTTTTTTGTTTTTATTTTCCATGTTTTTTTTTTTTATTTTTTGGCTGTCACATTACCGAGACGCATGTGAAATAGATTTACATATAGAAAAAATAAACGGAATCTAGAATAATATTACTATTCTTGCTGTTACCTAGTTTGTTAAGAATTTTATTAAATCCATGCCGATCCTACTATACTGGATCTTCAGGTAAGATCGCTCGAGGAATAATCGCGCTTGCTCAGAAAATATTGAAACTTTTATTTAAAGAATACTGAGGCTTGGGCAAGAGACAAAGCTAAAAATAAATAAATATGTTTTAAATTTAATACACAACAAAGATAACAAGATAAGAGATACGGAAAAATAAATTTATTGTATATAATCTCCAAACGACCGTAATTGTGAAAGCTATCAAGTGGATTTCAGAGCAGCTTTAGACCAATTAGGCTTAACCTTCTTACATGCCCGCCCCTTCAATTCTGCGGTCGGAGAAGCAACCTATCAATACAAAATTCAACACATTTAGAAGTTTATGGACTGAAAGCAGTAAAATCGATTTTATTACTCGCTTCGGGGGCGTGTGTGATGTAAATTTTGTGTTTATGAAGTAGTAAGTGTTTTACGGTAGTAAACATTACGTTAGGCTGATTAAATACCTGTTTCGTTAACTATAATTTGAATGGGATGTTTATAAATAAGTGTATTTATTGAACAGTATCAAGATATGTAATAAAAGAAATATATGTGTTTTGAATTACAAACCGAAAAATAAAATAAGAGCCTGTTGACAATATCTTTAAATTTCGTCGGCGTTACCATGTTAGTAATACTTTTAATGACTTCATTAAATAACTTAATATTCACACAATCATCATATATTTATTTTATCGATAAGATGATTCATAACTCAGTTTATGTTAGAAATCAGTACCTATGTGGTACTGAAGTGAAGTAATCACTTCAGTACCACTGAAGTGAAGTAATTAAGTTATTAACCCATTTTATATTCATAGACTGAGTGTTATCCTATTTAAATTTGTTTTTTGTTTCCACTTATTTAATAACCGCTTGTTGTATAGCCAACCAAATCCTTTGAGAATTTTGACTTTCATGAATTTGAGTTATTTCGGCTACAAATTTATACTAGTTCATATAATAATTTATAGTAACGGTCAGTGATCTATGTATAAGTTATTTATGATTTATGTAAGTAGGGACTTAATAAGGAGAATGCGAGGAATATAATATTCTTGCCGTACGTTCAACGTCTATACATAAAGCCGGTTTTGTGGTAAAAAGTGTTCATCTAAGTTCACTGCGGCTTTCGTTTCACGTTACTGAGTTTCACTACCTCACTCCGCAACTAGAACATGACATTTGTATATTTTTAGTATCAATCACCGGTATAGAATGAACATTTGAATTTATAGAGAGTTTAGACGTACATATGTTTTTGTGTGACAGTAACGGTCCAAGGGAATGAATAAAACAATATCGCACGACAAATCCAAAGGCTATCCCGAAATTATGACTACATTTTATAAATATCAAAATCATTTGTCATTAATGTATGTGATTTCTGTTAAGCTGTAATTGGTTAATTATTGGGGGTGAGGTTATTATGACAAAAAAAAATAGACAACAGAACTTTTGAACCGTTAGGCTGTAATTGTCAGTTAGGCACAAATATAGAAATGAAATATTCATTTAATTTCTCATCACTTGTAGTCCTTAAGAACAACAATAGATATATGATCAACCTCAAATAACATTGAAGAGTGAAGCTACAAATTGCGCCCATACACATAGATCACAGATTACTGTCTAGAACTAATCACACTTAGCACAGGGTAGACAATTGACAAGTAACTATTATTATTATGGCTATTAGTAAAATAATTATATAATATTTTGACCTAAACGGAGAATCATATTTATAATTCAGTTGTTCTTTATTTTTCATCGTTTCAAAAACGTTTGTTATAAATAAACGGGCACCTTGTGGCATCGTTCGCATCAACTTACGGACCAAATACCTTTCTACGAACTATATAAGAACGAGCAAAGAAGTTCTGTGCCTTAATTACCCTCGCATTTTCGTTGTGAAACAAAAAAAATTACTTCTAAAATTTTTAAGCATATTATTGTCAACTGTTAGCTAACGGTAATGTTAGCTAGGTACGGTAGGACGTATAATCAACCGTGTAATGTTTTTTAAATGTGTAGACATCATTAATAAGCGATCCGGCCGCTTCCGTATCGGTCGGCAAAGCGTCGGTGATGTTTTTGGTGTTACGAATATGCACGGGCGGCGATCACAATTCTATCAGGTGGCTCTCCGCTCAATTCTTAGCTATAACCAAAAACAATATACTTTATTTGGAGAGCTAGAAAAATAATTATATTTATATTATATATAAATAATCCGAAAGAATAGGTTAAGCCCCACTCTATTATAAAAAGTAATGAGGTTAAGTGCATACTAAATAAACACTTCTAGAATTACTCACAATATATGTATACACAGAAAACTATGTAGAATAAAATAAAATATGATTTGACTTCGAAATTGTGTATGAAATATGAATAGAAACAGCAGTATGTTTCCTTAGCCGGGCATCTAGGTCGGTAACAATAACTCGGAGAGCCTCAGTAGTGGAATATGTCTCCATTTTTGTGCCCCCGAGCGAATATAATTTACCCATAAAGAGCCCTAAAAGGAGAAAGTTTGCGACGCATTTATTCTATTTGCAGTTATTCTATTTGAAGTTCATAACTCCACTGAGTCACGAAGTGGGAATGTTGGAAACATTTATATCACTTAACTACTTTAGCTAAAGTTACGACCTTAGTGTTTGTAAGAGTTTCTTGGTAATCATTTACGAATTAATATTTATAATTTAAATAAAAATGTATTTCCAGTAATATCAACCTTAATAAAAGTATCTCAGAAGATTGTCGCATCTTTGTTGCGAGCTACTAGAATTTGTCTGATAGATATATCTAATTTTATTGGTAACGCATTTAATTCTAATCAACATTTATTATCCGTTAGTCTGTCTCTTTCCTTAGTACAAAAAACTATATACTTAGTAACAAAAATAATGTTTTATCGCATGTAAACGATTTGCTCAATTTTTTAAATAAAACTTTCCGCTTTTTCATTAAACTGTCAAAAGCAAAGAAAAGGCGTATTTCCATTTACTCTGTAGGATGAAATCGATGAAATAATTCGGGAGTTTTCAAACATTTTTGTTTATACCTTGTTTTCACTTCAGGGCTACGATCGACAGTCCAATTAATATTTCACCGACCTCCAATTTTGCAAACGTCAAACAAAGGGGATACCTAGAAAGCACACAGTATAGCAAAATTGTATATTTTTTTTGTGTATGTAAGCAGAATACATTTATCATATTGTAACGTTATATGAATATTCTTTTGGAATACATAAATTAATTCGAAAATTGTAAATACTCACGTAAAACTTAAATGAAACTCAATTAAAGCATTAATCATATCCTTCAAGTTGCGCGTGAGGAGTTATTTAATAAAAATATATTTTTCATTATCAAGATATAAAAAGTTAGTTTATACCTTCGAAATATGTAACAAATAAATTAACATGAATTCTATGATTTATGAATCTAATTCCTGCCCATATAACAAAAATATATAATACAAATTTAAAACAATAATAGTAATAATAGTAATTATCACTCAACAACCGAACAAGTTGGTGATATTTAGTGAATTCATAATGTTATTACTGTAGCAGTTCATTAATTTCATAGAGCACACGAAATAGTGTTTAATTATAATAATACAATTATTTGTAACGTTTTACGCTGTTTACTTTTATTTGAAAGAAATAAAATGGAAATTAGCTTTCAATTACAAACTACTATTCATGTTAAATTGATTGACATTGTCTGTCATGTCACGATCGAGAACCGAATCTGAGACCCTTCGATCGGTAGGCAGGCTTACTACAGGTTGAATACTATATGACAATACAAATGTGCGAAGTATAGATTAGAGACAATTTTGAGAGCAATATTATTAAGACTTTAATTGTAAATGTATTTTCAT